>OX451219.1:8893412-9165912 GCA_949628195.1 Phasia obesa
AGTGTCGTTACTATTCTAGTATTAGTTAATTCGCTTAAATGTGGTCCAATAAACATTAAAAACGAAAATGAAATTTCACACAGATTTTTTTGAAAATTTTGACTCACTGTTTCACAGTTTAGTTTACATTTAAATTATATTTGACTGGTAGAAAAAAAAAACTAAAACTAAAACCAAAGCAAATCAACTTATATTCCTGGTATATTTATATTAAGGAAATTGCTGTTTTATTTTATACGAATGTTTGTTTGTTTTGCTGTCAAAACCTGCAACTGAATAGTTGTGCTACCACTGGTTTGACTGAAAACAATTTTCATATACATACTTAGAGTGAAAATGAAATTATGTTTTCATTTAGCATTAAACTGAATAAAATTAAGCCTGAAATTGTATCTTTTTTTCATTTGCTTAATATTTGACGGCAAAATTCAATTACATTTTTGGCGACGCTTTTTCACCATATCAATCGCCAACATCAACACCAACTATCTCATACAATGGCAATCCAACTAACAACATACTGTAGCAACACATAAAACCTGTTGTATTAAAAAATTGCAAGATCTGAAAGGCTCATTCATTTAGACTCACTCAGACAAGGTAAGTGAATTTTCCAAGCAAAAAAAAAATAATAATAAAAAATTTGTAGAAAACTTTAATTCACATTAAAATGGACAACAAACAAAAAATCGCGTGCGAAAATCGTAAACTATTTTTAATAAAATCGTGGCATTTATGTTACCGGTTTAATAAAAAAAAAACAATCTTCAATAGTGCAATTTGTTGCACCGCTGGTGCCTACAGACATGTTGAGTTTTAATATGATTTTATTTTTTTGAAATTAACTTCATATCTTGACCAATAAAATAATTACGTAACGTAAAAAGTAAAATAATTAACGTCATACTCTTTCATTTATTTAAGCAGGTATTTTGTTTATCTTGTTAAGAAAAAAATTTGAAAGGAAAAGCTAGTTGCAACTTAGGTTATTATTTGTGAGCTGATTTAAAAAAAAAATTATTTATGATGAATTTCCTAGTTGTTTCTACAAAAAACTTTCGATTTTAATTTCCTACATGGAAAACAGCAGCAAAGACATCTGCAGAGAGTTTATTCTATATACGAACTGTTCTGCTAAAAAATGCGTAGTGTGATTCACTAGCTAATCGACCACAAATGGATAGACTCTTAACAAAAACATGTTAAACTCTCACTAAGTAACGATAAAGCAGTGAAATACAGCCCACATTACGTCAATGTTCCAATGAGTCAATAGAGTTGCATACCCTACTTTCAGCAATGAGCCCTCTACTCTCACCAAAGGCCCTCTCTTGTACGCGGTCGAAAAACTCAAAAAAAAACTTTGGAGCGTCTGCCAATACATGAGAGTTGTATTCCATTTTTGGTCGGAATTAGTTGGTATAAATAGCACGTAGGTCGGATGGAGTGAAGTATCTTTTGTATCCTTTTAAAAAACCTAGGCCCTTAAAAGCTTCTTTAGAGACTGGAAAAATATGTTTAGTCCATCAAACATGGTACTGGATTTTCCTGCCAATCTTCTGATTACTTAATATTCATATCACCCATAATAACACATGAAGCGTAATTTTTGATACCCGTCTATACATTAAATCTTAGGAGCATATAAATTGACTCTATTCACGCGACTGAGTGTATCGTAATTGAGTGTATCATTCATTCCTTGCCTTTTGGAGCCATCACCAACTGGTTGAGCCTATTACTAAATGAATATGAATGGCAAATGCTGCTGCTGCTGCGAGTTTCGCGACTAACCCATTAAACTATATTTTAACCACTGAAATTTATGTTGCCCTACAGTTTTCTTTAAGCTTTTCTTTACTTTCGATGATGATTTTTTTACGTAAAAAATGTTTCAAAAACATATTAATAAAAACCACTTACAGGAAGCAGTGTTGTATAAAAAGTTACAACAATATCACAAACTGTCTTTGAATATTTTATAAAAATATTGAATCTGCTCGCAAAGTTTTTTTTTCTTTACACCTCTTGGAAGCATATGGCTTCCACAAAGCATTTCACTCTTTTACGCAGCTGTTTTCGCGTCTTTCATTTTTTCGTGTATTATTTTGCCGTGTGGAATTTTCGCTAATCGGTTTCTGTTACAGCTACTTTACTTAGATGGATGATTGGTCTGCTGTAGTGGGTCCTAGGATAATTAATTTAATTTGAATGCCATCTGTCGTTGGCTAGACACAACTCCATCAGTGTATTTGATGTAGTGGTGGGAAACCTTGCTAATCATTGATTTCTACCTTTTAGTTTTTCCCAGCGGGAAGCGGCTGCCATAACTTTTGAAACGATTAAGGGATAGAACCTTTTTTAAAATAAGTAAAATTTCCGAATTCAGCTCAAATAAGCGCCGTCTCCTCTAATATCCCCACGGGGGTTACAATTGTCACTGCAGTAGATTGTAAATGCTTTGACGCGGTTATCCCGGGGAAAATAGGTGCACCAGATGCTAGGGTTCCTGGAGCCCAAATCTGGAAGAAAAGGTCTGTTGTTTTATAAAACGGGTTCTCTTCGAGGCCCGACCAGTGACCAAAGGACTGGTGCCACGGGAATCGGTAGATCCACAGAGACCCCCCTGTCTCCGTGACCGGTTATTGGTGAGGTCCCCTTCGGCGGTACACGTGGTGGCTGTGGTTAAGATCGATGTATGCAGGGTGGGTGCAGTGTGGATCAAAATGTTGTGTTCCATTTTCAACAGAAGGAGTTGGATAGTCTCCAACCCCTAAGGAAGAGGTGAGAACATGGGTCCATGGCTTGCCATGTTCTAAAAATTGCTACTCACTATGTCTGTGCGACACACCTAAAAAAAAAATAAAATCGTGCCTCTTACACAGGTCACGTTATCGAAGGGTGCGCCGTTACTACACAGTGGGGGCGCTAGTCTACGTCTTTATTTCACGCGGTGGTAAGGCCACCGTCGAGTAAGGGCCCACGGCTAGGTATCGACGTTAGTCTTGGCCACATCTGTCTCCTCTAATATCTATCAGCTTTAAATTTAAAACTTCTTTAATAGATTAGTATATTAAATATAAGTATTTTCACAAGTTATCTGTCATCTTCTATATATTGCTGGGCAGACAAAGGAAAATTATGTCCAAACTTGTTGGTTTTGCAACCCGTCTACACAATCGGATGACTACTTGCACAGAAAATAATTTTTGCACGAATGAAAGTTTTTAATTAGTTTTAAATTAAAGTTCAATTAAGGTTTTAATTGATTCAAATATATATTTATTTAAAATAGAACAAAAAAAATTTCCTAATTAAAAGGAATAATTGCAACAATTAATTATTTAAATAAATTTGAATCTGAAACCAATTAAAACTTTTAATTGGTAAAAATATATTTTTCTGCGTTGATTCTACTAGTTTAATGTTCAGTATATGTTTAGCAATAATTACTTAGGACCAAACCTACCAAGTGTTCGGTTCTTTAGCTCCAGTATAGTTGCTACTTTTGCGAAAGCCACTCAAAAACATTGATATTACATTGCATTACATTTATTCATATGCTATGTGATTATCAGGTTATATTATGAAATTATGTGGTTACAAAGTAGAAGCGAAAAATATCTGCTGTCTTCTATTTCCACTGGTTGGTTGCCTCTGTGAATAGAGCAGATCATTGTGGTACTTTCATGATCCCATTGGAGTGTGACAATAACTTTATTTAACCAGGATTTGGGTTAAGTTGGTTAAAAGTCAATTTAATGATGTTAAACTGTCCTAACTTTAACGATCTAGAATAGGTATATTTTAAGGGGTAGTAAATAAATAATATACAAGTGCCCCTTTTACCTATGGTGATGGTTGTAATAAGTATCTGTTAATGTTTGTTTATTTCTTAGCGACTTCTCCTCCCACAAAAAGGGAAGTAAATTTCGTTTTTTGCGGCAATTTTCGATTTTGTATTCTTCGCTTGAATATCTAGATTTTTCTCATTGCATTGGCAAACCAAACCAAATATTCATAAAGCAATTACTTTTATGTAAAAGCGAAAAACGTCAAAAACTAATTTTCAGTTAAATATTTTTAGCACAAATAAACGAATGGCTCTAAAATGACAAGTGGTTTGAAAATTACAAATAAATGCTAGCCAAAATAGAACACATGCATACATACATAAATAAAGTAAAAATTGTAGTAACAACAACAACAAAATTGCACAAGAAATATTTTTTAATGGTTTATATTTTGTAATTTTTGTTTTCGTGTTGCTATCGCAAAGTAAAAAACTTTAAAACTGCTCCCAAATGACCAATTTGCTTTAGATACCAGACCATAACGTGAGTATGTGGCCTGAGCAGTTTATTTTATAAATGACTTTTTCATTTTTATTTACTTTTTATATAGTTTATTTCAAAATAATAATAATCATCGTAAAAAATTGTATTGAAAATTGCTTTATTATGAATTATGGTGTTTTATTTTAATATCTAGTATTGAGTATAGTCCACATATCTATCTAAAACTATTAAAATGTATTTTTGCTTAACACACCTTTGGGTTTAAAAATAATAAAAAAAAACATTTTAATATCTACGATTAAAATAACACCAAATTGTTAAAATTACTGTTGTATGATGTGTGTACAAGATAATATTAAAATTTATTTCAAAAGATAACAAACATGTGCCACATTATATTTTACTTTAATATCCGAACGAAAAAAAAATAATCTTAAAAACAATTTTATTTTAAATTTTAAATTTATTATAGCTAAGAATTTATCTGGTGCCTACAGATACATTTTAAAAATTTTCCGTATGGCGTTCAATCTTTAAGGAAAAAGATTTCTATATTTCAAAAAAAAAAAATTTATTTAATGCACTAGTAGGGCAGCGAATGGATTCATATTCCTCTGTGAAAAATAGTAATAAAATAAATTTTTTAGTGGGGCAGTATCAATATATTTTGAAAAAAACTCAGCCATTTGTAAAGGGCCACATAGCGCCGTCCATGGAAATTGGATGGTAGCTTGCGTCAAAACTTAAGTCATGTCAAATTATGAATCAATCGGCCTAGCCCTTTACAAATGGCTGAGGTATTTCCAAAATATTTCGATTCTGCCCCACTGTGCATTGGAAGTGCTATTTGTTAGCAACTTTCTTTATGACAACACTGTTTTTGGCAGCTCAGCTATTTTCGTGTAACCTGCTACTGTTAAATATGTTCAGTTTGGTCTATAATTTAACCATGAATCGACTTACAAACGTACAATGCTTGAAGATTATTAAATCTTGTTATCACCATGCATACTAGTTTAAGGAAGTACATCGTGTACTTCTTCCATTTTATGCTCAGTATTGGCGACCTTCTGCGGCGATTGTTCCGAATCTTGTGACTAAATTCTGCACCAAATTTACATTACTGGACACCAAACCACCTAAACGCATAGATAGATTGTGGACAGAGGAAAGTATCGCAGCTGTAACCGCCAGTGTTTTTGATGACCGTGAATTATTGATTCGGCAGCGTTCATAGCAGTGTGGTCTCCGTTTTTCCACTATGTGGCAAAATTTGCGGAAGGATTTGGGTGTAAAACCTTTTAAAATACAGTTGGTTGAAGAATAGAAGCTAGATGAGCTACCACAACGGGTAAATTTTTGGGAATGGGCACTGGCACCGTTGGATGAAGATCCACTTTTTTATCGGAAAATTGTGTTCTGCAAGAAAGCTCATTTCCGGTTAAATGGATACGCGAAAAAGCTAAATTTTTGTATATGGTGTGACGAGCAGTCAAAATTATTGCAGAAAGTGCCAATGCATCCCGAAAAATGCACTGTTTGGTGTGGATTATGGGCCGGTGGCATAATTGGAACGTACTTTTTTTTAAACACGACGAAGGCAAGAATGTTAATGTGAATGGCGAGCGCTACCGTGCGATTATTACAATTTGTTTTGCCCAAAATGGAAGAGTTGGACTTGGCTGACGCTATTTTTTTGGGGCTATGTTAAGGCTCATGTCTGTAGAGTCATAAGTTCTAACGGTTAACGCACTAGAAACCAATATTTAAAAATTTATTTGTGAGATATTGAACGATATGGTCAACATTTAAATGAAACCATCAATAAATATTGAATTATATAGATCGCTCTATCGACTCAAAAAAAGATTTCATATATTTCACAAATTTTTTTTTTTAAATCAAATGCGAAACCCATTAAAAAATCAACCATATATCTATACATATAATAAAATAGTTTATACATATAATAAAACAGTAACTCATTTCCTGTATGTCTGTCTTTTTGTCTGTGTTCGTATTACATAAAAACTACTAGATGAATTTAAAAAAAATGTTGTAAGGAGGTACCTTAGTACCCTGACTTCAATATTTCTTTCCGAAAAAGTACTTTATTTCCAAGAGAAAGTGAAGAAAAATCAGTGAAATTAGGCCGTTTATTTTTACCGATTTAAAAGTACTGCATACTTTAAGGCATATATTTTGAAAGCGGTATATTTTAAACACGGTTGCGCAACAGATGGCGCTGTTTTAAAATAATGACAAAATATGAATTGAAAGCGGGATATTTTAAATACAGTTGCACAACAGATGGCGCTGTTTTAGAATAATGATCAAATTATTTTTTATAAATACTTACTGCCAAATAGCCAATTGAATAAAATTTGTATTTGATTTATATTTTTAATTTATGGAATTACATTGTTATAAAAATATTTTAAACACCTTTTACAGAGCTTTACAATAAATTTTTAGAATATTAAAATTTTATATAAATTTTAGAATTGTATCCAGGGATGGGTACCGTTATATAAGGTAAATACGTAAGAGTCTTAAGATTTGGTGTGGATTACTTTTAAAGCAAAATCGAACGCACACAATGTGTGTGGGCACAGCTGGTCTGGACTAGAAGGGGTACAAAAAAAGTTAACCAGGGATCACCGCAGTCTTGTGTTGAAATATAATTTTTGAAGTGAAATTTATTCTATGAAGCTTTTGAAATGACCCTCGAATTTCTCAATTTAATTTAGTTTGATTAAATTGACAAAACATAACGTTTATAAACTATTGCTTTCAAGTAGATATTTTACTGCAGGAAACTAAAATTAAATACTAGAACATTTTATACTGCAATAAATAATAAATTATTTTTTATTTAGATTTCAATATGCACTATTTCAAATTAAAGTCATTAATTAAATTAATGGTTTTCTAGCCTTCTTCACAACAAGTGTGACTTAAAACTCAACACAATTTTTAATTTTTTTTTTTTTTTTAATTCAAAAGTACTTTTAAAGGAACAAGGAAACACTACAAATCAATCATTAATTAGCAACAAATGCACTTAAAGAAACGCCCTAAATACTCTGTTTCCATTATGAGAACAGTTGGCGTTTGATATAAAAAAGAAAGGACGCGTTAAAACTAAAAGTCAAGTAAAAGCATTAAACCATTAGACAGGTTCCCAAAATAATGATTAAATTTCATGATCACAATGATTAAGGGAGAAGCATGTGTTGCTATAGTTTCTATACAAATAAAAACAAGTGTTTGTAATTTATAATATTTTTCCTTATTTTTCGCTATCATTTACACATAAAAAGAAATTCTAAAATTTCCACTTTCTTAAATTACACTTAAGAAAATTTAGTTTTTCCTTTCTTTTCGCTTGCCTTTCAATGTGTATGCCAACAGATGGATCATTCCATCACACAACCATATCACTTTCAGGGGAGTAATGCTTTTTCCTAGTGTCTATATGCTGCTGCTGTTAAACAAATGAAAGAAAAAGTTTTCTTAGTTGTTTTACTTGACAAGAAATTTAGCAACGTGATGATGATGATGATGATAATGATGATGCGAGAGTTTTAAAGATAATAATTATGAACATTCCATGTAGATATTATTGTAGGGTATGTATGTTTTTGTATGGTTTGCTAGATTATGGTTTATGTCTACAAAAGTGACGCGTTGTTTATCACCAGAGAGAGAGAGAGCAGACACAAAAACTTACTAACTAACACGCATATGTATCTGTCAGTTTAAGCTAAAAAAACAGTTTTAAGTGAAGCATATAATTTAGGAATGTTTTGTAAAAGTGTTACACAATATATTTTATTTTTCAACACAATTTTGTATTCCAGTGTATTCATGTTTGAGTGATGCTTAAGCTCCCAATTTCTTGAATTTAGTTAAATGATGAACCTTCTTTGTGGTGTAATGAACGTACAAATTTTTAATGAACCATATGAAGTGTCAACTAGCCGTTTAGAAACTACAGATTTATTTCCATTTTTTTAACCTTACCTTCCATGATGGGGTCTTAAATGCCACATAGTGAATGCAACAATGGGTATTATGCATAAGCTCTTATTCCCGGGATACCCCTTTTTCGGTATATTTTTAACGATTTGTTAGAATAAAGCCACAAAATTCTGTTATGAGGTGGAGTTAGAGGATTAATATTTGGTGCAAAAATATTTGCCATAATATTTTCTACAAAGTTGCCGACCATACCCTACACCTCAGATGTAAAGAAAACATAGTTTTATATACTGAAATGCTCCAACAATAGGCCATAGCTAGGAAACTTTAACCGACTCTAAAATAAAATTCCGATGTGATCTTTCACAAGGCCGCACATATTTTTATCTTACCTCCTCTACCACAATCAGTCGTCAGAACTCCATAATTTTTTTCTTGTTGAACTGTGTTATCGAGAAACAAAAACATGAAGAACAAAAATATAGGTATGCATTCGTAAGTAGCCATTGTCCCTATTTAACACCCACATTATTAGTTTTATGTGCATAATTTTTATCGCCAACTGTTTATATAATAAAACAGTATTTCATTACCTGTCTCTTTGTGTTGTTGGATTGATTTTAACAAAATTATTTCGAAGAGAAAGTGGAGAAAAAGCAGTGAAAGTACGCCGATTTTTTTTTACCGATTTAAAGTTACTGCATACTTTAAGGCATCTTTTATTTTTGAAAGCGGCATAATTTCAAACACGGTTGCATAACAGATGGCGCTTTTTTAAAGTAATGATAAGATAAGAATTGAAAACGTGATGTTCTAAACACGTTTGCCCAACAGATGGCGCTGTTTGAAATTAATGACAAAATATGAATTACTTACTGCCAAATAGCCAATTGAATAAAATTTGTATTTGATTTGTATTTTTACTTTGTGGAATTACATTGTTATTAAAATATTTTAAGAACCTTTTACAGAGCTTTACAATAATTTTTAGAATTTTATATAAATTTAGGAATTTTATCCAGGGATGGATATCTTTATATAAAGTTAATACATAAGAGTTTTAAAAATAGTTGTAGATTACGTTCGCAGCAAAATCGCACAAAATATTGTCAGGACGCACACAAGGTTTGTGGGTGCAGCTACTTAAAAAATATAACAGTCTGTATTTTTATTATATTTTTTTTAATAGTTCATATGACATTTAATTATTTATTTAATTTAATTTAATATATATATTTTTTATCTATACAATATATTTTGAGTAAGAAATTTCGTGTTTATCCAAAAATTCAAATTACTCTCGTATATTTAATAAATTTCACATAAGGGTTAAAACATATGAAATCAACCGAAAATATTAACATTTCTGACCTCATCACCTCCAAATTTCATAAGATTTTGTACACATGATCTATGGATTGGCACAATAATATTTGCCAACTTTCAGATATATAGCCTTCCAACTTTCAGAATTATGGCCATTCCAAGTTGGCAAAAATCAATAAAAATGCACTCACTTAACACAATTTTTAATATCTCGAAAAGTATTCATTGTACGTTAATAATGAAGGGCTCATTTTACAGACAAAAACATGCGCCATTAAAAAAATTTTTTTTTGGAATTTTCGATCAAGGATAATGTAAATAAAAAAAGGACTAAAATTTCCAAAAGATATATCTCGAAAATCAATATTTTTAAAAATCTCAAAAAACTACAGGTTAATTCTTATTATGTTTTGTACAAGTCTGCCAAATTTCAATGCGGAGTCTTTATTACAACATGAGTTATTAAGAAAAAAGCAGGCGAAGGTTTATGTATTTCATAAAATGTAACGGAACTTTTTCGAATTTTCTTTGCTTAAACTCTTTTCCTCCGTTGCTAAACCTTTAATAAAAAGTACAACATAATGTATTATCATTATTAAACACTTTATCGCAGCATATTTATTATTTCTGAAGGATTTTAAATACAAAATCAGGAATAGTACGCAAATCTATAAAACGAATTTGAAGGAACCGTGCTTCTTCTTCGTGGTCTTTTAGAGTTAAAAACTCGAAATTACAGTTCAAAAGACTTTGCAGGCACCATTCATATAATTGTTTTGGAGTAGTTATTTGACCTTGTAATGGACGCTGTAAACTAGCTCGACGTTCCTCTCTCTTTACGGTACCTCCAAGACCGTCACTTGGGCCTTTTCCATGGCTTGTTGCAAAAAAATACCACTCAGCATTACATCCAAAATCTTCCATATGATAACATAAATTGATAAAGTTCTTTTTAGTTTTAAACTGGGCAGCACTACCGTCTGAAAAATACGTGATTTTCTTTGGGGTTGTTTTAAGCTTTTTTCTCAAAAATACATTCAGGAGGCGATGGAACAGGTGAACAGCTACAGAATCAGATATTATTATGAAGTTTGTATGTTGTGTTTTTCCATCTGATTTAAAATAAATAGCAATTGGGTATAAAGTGGCCTGGGAGTTGTTCCTGTGAAATCCCTGTACTGCATCCTGAATAGTAAAAGAAGCATTTTCTGAAAAATCGCAAACTGCTATATACTCATTTTCTTCCAAATTTGATTTTCTTTCGCTCAGATATGCTGCCTGCTGTTTTGCAATATATGAATGTGGTAGTAGAATTTCAAGCTTTTCACATAGGGAATCCACAAAAACGTCAGCTTGGCTAATCATGGTCTCCAAATTATCCCTATCTACACTTATCCATTGTTTATATGTTATTTCATCAATATCATTTTGCTCTAGTAATTGATTTAGTTTTGCTTTTAAATTTTCAATTCCTGGACACTTGTTACATTTACGTAGGTGACACTTTGAAGAAGATGAATGCATGTCATTTGTTTCAAACAATCTTTGTAACATTCAAGCTGATAATTCGGAACACCAGCAGTTAATTTTTTTAAATTTATAGCATCAACCATCAGCTTCACATTTTGATGCTTTGTACAAACACACACGTTATGAGATCCACTCGCATTTGCTAGAATTATATTCCTCGGACGAAGTTGGCAAAACTTGGAAATACCTATTTTTATTCTATCATGTCGTTCCTTGAATAAGGCGTACATTTCTCTTAAGTTTCCAAGCAAAAGTCTTTTATTTTTCCTCACTTTAGTACCATTTTCAAAAACAGACACCAAATCTTTCTGTCCGGGCATACACCTGCTGACGTCATCGGATTCATAAAAGGATGCTACTAAACTGCTTGTCACTGGCGAAATTGGACTTCCCAGTTTTGGGTTAGGCGTACTCATCACACCCTTTGTTTCAACCAAATGCTTAACTTTTCGCGCGATATAGTTTGTAACCAGGAATTCTTCCTCAATTTTATGTATTGTCCAGCTTTTTGGTAAAATTGTTAGCAGTTGGATTTTCTCACTATTTTTTGTTAATGTTTTAAACTTTTCTTTTAATTGTTCTATTATTTCGGATTGTGGGCACATATGCGAAGTTGATTGTGCTGAACGGTGGAAAATTTTGTCTTGAATCGAATCAGTTATTTTCCTGCATTTTGCATCTCTGTACCGTTTTTGATGTAACTTCTTCTTTTTTATCGGAGATTGTTCCAGATACGGTAAAGATTGGTTTAATTTTTAAATAGAAACTTCTTCCGTGCCTGACGCAATGTCATCGAAAGTATCTACATTTTCGTTTATGTCTGAACCTTCTTCCAAATTAGATTTATTAGATTTTTTCAGATGCGAAAATTTTATTCTACATGTCCCACAAATTTTATTTGAGATCGTAATGTTTTTATCCTTAGTATACTGTAGCATCCATTCTTGGACTTGTCTTAAACTTTTATTGCACCCAGTGTGACCGGATTTTTTAAAAGGATTACAGCAAAATGTTGAATTGAATGGCATATTTTTTATTTAAATACCGAATGAATTGTGCACGACTTTTTTGTATTCTTTAAAATTTATTATTTCAAAACATAAACCTTCTCCTGCTTTTTTCTTAATAACTCATGTTGTAATAATGACTCCACGTTGAAATTTGGCAGACTTGTACAAAACATAATAAGAATTAACCTGTAGTTTTTTGAGATTTTTAAAAATATTGATTTTCGAGATATATCCTTTGGAAATTTTAGTCCTTTTTTTATTTACATTATCCTTGATCGAAAATTCCAAAAAAAATTTTTTTTAATGTTTTTGTCTGTAAAATGAGCCCTTCATTATTAACGTACAATGAATACTTTTCTAGATATTAAAAATTGTGTTAAGGCATCTGAGTGCATTTTTATTGATTTTTCCAACTTGGAATGGCCATAATTCTGAAAGTACGAGGGCTAGGACACTGAAAGTTGGCAAACACTATTATTATGGTTAACTTTCCCTTCGAACCAAATTTCATCCAATTCGAAATCGGTGCGGTCAACTCATTGGTTGATTTCATATGTTTTTACCCATAAATAAATTAAATATACGAGACTAATTTTATAATTCTGTGACTTTTTGGATAAATACAATATTTTTTACTCAACATAGTCTCTTTTAAGCTTAATACACTAAGGGATTTTCTAAAATTTGGCAATCAGTTTTAGAGAAGTGTTAAAAGACTGTAAGGTAAATAACTAATTGTATATAATTTGATCATATGAGCCCTTGATTTTAAAAGTGGTATAAGTCAATAATTTTAAAAATCTAGTTTATCAGCTATTTTATATAAAATCTTAATAAAATAACATAATTTGAAGTAATTCGCAGTATGCCTTGAATATTAAATAGATAAAATTAGTTTATGTTTTTGGTTGTTAAACCAAATACTATTACTGTATAATTTAATAGTCTATTTTCAAAGTTGGGCTAAATAATTATTAGTAATTTTGTCATGTCTTCAGATGGCCGTTCAGATATGATCAGGTAAGATCATATCCGAAAGTGTTAGATCTTTCACCTAAAAGAGAAAAAAGGCCAAGAATATACGAAAATATTGTTTTGCTTCCATTATACACAACCATTAGACCAATAACAGGAAAAACTTAAAGATATGATGGATTTACTACTCTATATCCCACTAATTTTCCACAAACATTATATTTCCTTAAATACTAAAAAATTAATTACTAAGTTACAATGTAATGAGTTGGAATAAAATGTTAATTTCTAATACAAGTGTTTTCTTGATGTTTTAAGTTATTTTATTTATAAAGTCATGCAGTTAATTTTGAAAATGGTGTAAGGCATTTCAACCTTTCAAAACCACATTTCCTTTTAAAAATAGTTCTAAATTTCCCAATCATTACAAATTGTTATTTGTGGGCACTATTTAGTTGTCAAAATATTTTATTCCATAATACAAAAAAAAAAAATTTAATTCTTTAAAGTGCAAACCTTTTAATATTTCGGAACAAGAAATATGTGACTTATACTACTTTCATAATCAAGGGCTCATATCTCATGTAATAGTACTCATTTGAATTATAAGCAATCAATAAATGTCAGATAAATTTTTAGACAATTCCAACAACCGAATATATATATTTTTTTCTTTTATTTTTGCTTACAATGCAGGAAAAATCAATCAACAATTTAGTTCTTACGAAAGTATGTGCTTCAGAGACAAGAAACCAAACAAAACCAAATCATGAAAAATGGAAAAACCATAGAAAATGAAGAAGCCAACGCAAAAAAAATTGTTATTACCAAAAAAAAAATAAAAATAAACGAAATACATTTTATTCTTATACTAGTAGTTGATAAGATAAAATGATATTGTATAACAGATTTAACATGCATACTTATGCTAGAAAAATCAAATGGTAAAAATATATAATTTTCAATTTTTCAAGCTTAAAACGTAACCAAATCAAATGCTTTTATATACCTAAAGTACAAAAATATTGATATGTATGGGTGTTTAAAGAACACTTTGTGTTTGTTGGAATAAACTAAACTAGGAAGACTTAAATTAAGTATAGAAAATTTTATGCTCATCAGATTGAATTTCCTGTACAATATGTACATGAAATATAATATATATTTAATAGTCAACAAACATATAAACAAAGACCTATTTGGTGTAAATAATAAAGTGTGTGAATTTTCATAAGAAAAAAAAATTCATTAGAAAAGTTTTCAAATTATTTCAAAAGAATATATGATTATTTTTCAGTACAAAACAACTTAGATGGAACTCCTCAAAAAATTTTTTTTAATTTAAATTTTACAGGTAAAAATTTTCTTGTTGCCTTTACCGGATCTGACTATCTATACATATAATAAAATAGTAACTTATATCCATCTGTCTGTCTGTTTGCTTTTGTTTACGTTCACATCACGTAAAAACTACCAGATGGATTTTAACATAATTTTGTGAGGAGATACCTTGGTATCCTGGTCCCAATATAGGATACTTATTTTCCACAAAAATATCTTAGAAAGAGGAGAAAAAGCATTGAAAGTACGCAGTTGAACTAACCGGATATGAATACTTTAATTTTTATAAAGTAAAAAAAATACATAAAATAATACGTAGCATATCTTAAGGAGGAACTAAAAACGCCGGTATTACTACATAGCACTAAATCACCGGCGAAGTGAAATAATTATTAATTGGTATTAAATTGATTGCATTTGTTCTGCCAGTAAATAAAATACTGTTGTTATACCTTTCGGTGAAGACCGTCGTCACTGGCTGTTGTTTTGGTACGTTTGGCGAGCGCTTTCGATGTAAAGACATCATTTCCAAGCCGCGTTTAAAATGGTATGACAACAGTAATTATTAATTGGCTATGCTAGCTTCAAACTAATTCGCCTAAAGAACAACAGAAGCGCTTGCGAAGCTTTACCATCGGACTATCCATCTGTCTTATCTGCTACTATCCCTTTCTAAAGGAAGTAACACAGTTAATATAGGCATTAATTGCCTGAGTGTTACTTCTCTTAAGAAAACAAACTAGAAACGTAAGGGTCTTTGGTGTGGATTTCTTTCAAAGCAAAATCGCAAAAAATATTGAAGGACGCTGACGAAGTGGCGGGCACAGCTAGTAGAGTAAATAATATACACTATTTTTTACTATCGTACACACAGAAAGGGACGAAAAAAACCCCTCCTTAGTAAAAATGTTAGTTTTATTTCACACAATCTCAGACAAATCACCGCGGTACAACTTAACGGTTAATGCATTTTTGCATGAAAGTTCTTTTAAAATACAGACGTAATATAGAACTGCTCTCTATTTTTATCGCGATTATACTAAAGAAAAAGTGCAAAACCGAATACAGGTTAGCGGACGTTCTAGAAAAAGTACCAATCGCAGAGATTACCTTCAAGAATAATAGTATCTGACAGTATTTTCAAACAAGTAACGATAATAAGGTATTTCGGTGATAGATTAATAAGTGAAAATAATTTTGATGGGTCTAAAGTTCAAGTTATGGAGAAATATCCATCCTCTAAACTTTTACTGGAGGGGATTACTTTAGTCACAATGATTCATGAAAGCTTAAGTCAGCGCAAAAACTAAAATTTAATTGAATTTTTTCTTTGAGTTTCACTTAATTCTAAGCTAATTTTCTCTTTCCAGTTTAAATAATTCAATAACATCTAAAAATCAGCTATGAGCTGTTTTAGCTAAATCTATTCGAAAAGAAATTATCTCTCAGCATTATATATATAAGGACCAGATAAATACCAAAAATGTAGTTAGGAGAAATATATTGAACGATGAAAAGAAAGAAGAAAAGAAAGAAATGTTGTAACAGATTAAATTTAGAACAATACAATATCTGCAAAATTCCATGTTTGGTAATCTTGAGAACTACAATAGGTAGAGTCTCGACACTTTGCACATGTAACCGGCATACTTATGTGCATAATGTACGATAATTAAGACTGGATTATGACAGTGAACGATTGGGATAGTGAGCTCCCATACAAAGAGAAAAAAATATTATTGTGTACCTAAATAACTACAATATGTATAGTCTAAAAATTTTCACTAGTAAAGCTTTGTACAGACGGTTATCAGATCTTACAATATTGTCAGAAAAATATAAGAATCGTATGAACTTACAATTGTTGTCTGGCAATATTGTCGGAAAAAGCATTGTCATACTTCAAACTAACAATAATATTGTCAAATATGTGATAATCGCATGTCAGCACAATGTTAGGTCTGGCCATATTGTAAGATCTGACAACCGTCTGTACAGAACTTAAGTCTCATACTAATGTATATAATCGAGCAATATACAGACTGGATTAGGATACTGGCAGTGGCAGTTGTACCTCCCATACAAAGTAAAAAATTATAATCGTGTTATAATATAATACGCATAGTCTAGCAAAAAACAGTTTGGAGGGGAACAGTGGGCATAGTACCTTGCTTATAAACTGAAACAGTTTTGTCGTGAGAATAGCGTGTGTTTTCGAATTAAATGTTGGCCATATTTTTCTTCCAAGAGTTTATTATATTTTTGGTGGATGGGTGCAGGGAAGCCCGAGTAGATAGTTGAGCATAAAAGAAAATAAAATAATTATAAACTGTTGTTGTGATTTTAATAACAATATTGGGAATTATTATTATTATTATTATTATTATTATTAATAAAAGGGGAATAACGAAGCAGACCACTACTAAATGGGTCCCTTTTCGACACCCTTCCGTCCTCAATAACTATAGACAACCGACATAACTTGCGGCAATCTTACTATCATTGAGTCTCGTGCTACCAGCCTTTAATCTAGACTCTAGTGATTTCAGAGTGTCGACTGGGAATTATCGGCATTCTTTCTCATCACGGTGTCTTTAGTGATTGCTAGCATTTGTCTAAGGCTTAGTTCCCTCATGGCATCCACATTTAACAAGCTTCTCCCCGTGGCCCTAAGTCTTACGCTAGCCAGTGCTGGACATTTACACACAATGTGCTCTACCATCTCAGCGTCCTCCAGGCATAGTCTGCAGGTATCAAATTATTCGATTTTCATCTTGGCTAGATGATACTTGAAGTTTCCATGACCTGTCATTAACGCAGTTATCCAGCTTAAGGTACTTCTATTGTATCTAAGAACCTTGCTGGCTCTCCTGCCAAGAGGCTCTTTGAGCACCATTCGAGCCTGTCTACATGTAGTAGCCTCCCTCCACCTTTTCAGGTTTAGTGAGTTCAGCCATTGTAGGACTTTTGCTCGTATTAGGCCATTACCCAGTGATACTCTGGGTTCTGGTCCACATAACTTCTCAGCAGATCCCCTATTTGCTAGTTGATCTGCTGCTTCATTCCCAGCAGTGCCAATGTGTCCTTTAACCCACATCAATGTTACCTCGTTAACCGAGAAACATCTGTTAAGCTTTAAAACACACTCCAGCACTAGTTTGGAGTACACGTCCACCTGCTTCAAGCGTTTTATAACCGATTGGTTGTCAAGTGCAATGAGAACCTTTCTTCCCTGCACCCGACATTCCAGCAGGTGATCCAACGCATGTAGCAGCCCAAGCAATTCTGCCTGGTAAACGGAAACGTACTCCCCCAAACGGAGACTACAGGACAAGTTAAGCTCAACTGAGTGTACACCTGCTCTTGCTCTACCGTCAATAAGACAACCATCAGTGAAAATGCTGATGTCATTCTCCATACACTCATTGTGTATAACGCCGTCCGCAATTAGTGTCCGATGCAGTCTTTCGACTACTTTTCTTCTACCGATACATTCCATCGGCATTTGAGCTTCCCTAACCTCCTTACTAATAAGGTCCAGGATTCTATTATGACCGATGTTCGGCCCAAAGCGATGCCAAGTGTCTCTTCATATGCAAAGCAGACATCGCGGCCGTTGGTCTAATAAATAAGTCCAACGGCAGCAATCCCTGCATTGCCTCAATTGCCTGTGTTGGAGCACTGCGCATTGCGCCACATATGCTCATACAAGCAATTCTTTGAACCACATCCAACTTACGCTTTTTTGTTGTCTAAGAGGCCTAAGGCCACCAAACCACTGAAGCATAAGTTATTATGGGTCGCACCATCATTGTGTAAATCCAGTATGCAGCCTTTGGCGAGGCTCCCCACTTACGGCGACAAACTCGTTGACACTGATGCATGATCCTTTTTGCCTTCCGTGTCTTCATCTCAATATGTTCGTTCCAGGTAAGTTCCTTATCCAGAATAACGCCTAGATAATTCACCTTCCTTGACAAACTGATTTCCGAGACCGAAAAGCATTAGGGATCCAATCTCTATGCCCTTCCTCTTGCGAGTGAAGATCATAGCATCTAATTTGCTGGCATTTATGGTTAGCCCTTGTTCTCTACACCATGCCTCGGTTGTTATGAGAGCCTGTCTCATAACTGATGTTATTTATTTACTGATGTCGATTAGGTTTTGAGCCTTGTTTATTTGTCAGCTTGTTGCGCAAAGTTGCGCAACCACGATGAAAAACAATTAGTTTAAGTAATTTGTAAAAACTATTTCCCCAGGAAAATATTGAAAAAATTCCAAAGTTTGAAAATTTTTTCAAGATACATAATTATAAATAATACTTCTGAGAATTATCTCTTTAAATATTCCTATATGCAAATAAAAATTAAAGAGGAGTTCAAGTGGCATTTATTAAAAAAAAAAAGATAGTTACCATTGTTGCAATAGGTTTTTAGTAGTAATAGAATTAAATGAATTTTGTATATTGTACATATTGTTGTTGCTACTGCTACTGCTACTGTTATTGTTATTTTATTATTTACAAAAGGAAATGTATGAACATAATGGTCAATACAAATAAATCTACTTGCAGTTTATTATAACAAGTTGCACAGACATGTCAATAATAAATATAATTTCTCTATATTTGTTTAATAGTTCATTCAGACACACAACACACACCTAAACATTAAATACATACTTCTGTTTAATGAAATTTATTTTTGCAAAGCATTTTGTGCAAATAAATAAATGTGCGAAAATACACTCGGGTTTAGAATGGTATGATATGTAAATATATAAAATTACAATTTGATTGAAGTGGTATCTGGTGGTGTGGTCAATGACTTCATTCTTCAAAATCCTCTTCATTTACGTGCATTTTATCTCTGTTATGTAAACATATGTATGTATATGTACATACATGTATATGTACATACATGAATGAAACAAAATTATTTGCAGACAAAACACTTGTAATGTATATTTTGCAAAATATGTTTAGACTATATAAATGATTACTTTGCATGGGAGTAAACATATGCCAGGTAGACTACATGGATATAAAGGAATTACTTATGCCCAATGGAGTAAACGAAGGTATTAGTAAATTAAATTTGGAGTAAATGGGAAAGAGATCGTAGACAGAAAGTAATAATATGAAATAAAGTATATATAATCTCCTTACGATTTATAATTTATTTATATCAAATATCAATTTTGACCCATTATATAATAACCAGGACAGGTAATAAATTTACTTGTAATTTATTTACATGTATTTAACGAGAATGTAATATTTGTGGATAGGCAGGAGCAAGAGAAAAAATATATCAATACATACATTACTAAATAGTATCGATATATATCGCCTAAAAAAATTTCTATATTGAGGTGTTTTTCAAGCATGGTTATTTATAGGTATCCCAAAAATTTGGTGCCTCGGTGGGCTAGTCGGTATTGTGCTAGTCTATCAGTTGGGGGTTGTGGGTTTGAGTCCCACCAAATACTGGAATTATTCACTAAAAGTTGGCAGAAATACCAAGAACAAAGTTAGATATAATCTGGATGCTTACAAATGGTTAACTGCGTTAATACGGGTGACGGACTCTCAAATATTATCTGGCCAATTTAAAAGTCGGGGTAAAATGATACTTGCAGACTATGCTTGAAAAAAGGCTAACATATATAAAAGGCTTTGGACCATGGGCAGACACATATTATAAGGATAATCTGAGGAGACCTAGCCTCAAGCAAATATTAGCAATTACCACAGACTCTGTGATGAAGCAGAATGTAGACAGGTATCAGTCACCAATCTGAAATCACAACAGTCGAGAGCAAAAGGCTAGTGACAGCACGAGACTCAATGAAAGTAAGGTATTCGTAAATTTCCAGTCTGATACCAAAAATCATTGAGGAACAAAGGGGGTTAAAAAGGGTTCATGAAGTTAGTGTTTTGCATCGGTATCCCCCTACAAAAATAGTAGCAATGCTGAAAATTATGGTACAACGCAGAAAAAATGGACTTTTTACTCATAAATATTTCCACCAAAGACATACATTGACAAATATTCTCATACAAAATAAGCCTTATGGTCGATCCTGAGGGGCCATCTGGCATATAAGTGGGCGCAATTTTATCAAACGAGCAGCCTGTGGTGGATGTTAACAAAGAGTTGTTAATACAGGTGTTTTTTTAGCTAGGGCACGTATTATTTATCAGCCATGATCACTCGTTAAAAATTTTAAATTGAAAAGTCCTACATTGTACAGTGGGGCAGAATAAAAATAATTTGGAAATAACTCAGCCATTTGTAAAGGGCTAGGCCGATTGATCTAAAATTTAACATGAGCATAGCAGAGGAGTGTACGAGCCTTTCTTCCGATGCTGGGCACCATCTAGCTACCAGGAGTGGCGCTATATGGTCTCAAATTTAAGTACCTCTGACCTGCAAATTTATTATTTTCACTTTTGTTTGATTTTTAAAATTTTACATGGTCTTAAAGGTCCAGTTAATATCTGTAAAAGGATGCTTTAATCTATAAATTATATTTTAAAATGAGCGAGTTATAAGCAATTTAAAAGTAAAATTTTTGATTTTTCACCTGAAAGTAAAAACATTAAATATGGTCTGGCTGACTTATTTCCAAAATATTTTTTTATGCGCCACCGTGCATTAATGGAGCACTATATAAAACACAAGTAATTTTAAACAAACCGAATTTGGGAATTTACCCTTCCTAAACAAAGTTAAACGTTTCGTTGCAGACCCTGAAAGAGGCGAAAACTAATATTTTATATAATTTGTGGATTACCCTGGCTTCAGGAGGCACAGGAATTTTTTTTCTACCTCTGATACTATTGTGAAACCAAAATTAGACAGAATTGGAAAAGTTGTTGTCATGTAAATTTTTCACGCTATCAATACCTTAAATCCCTTAATCAGAGTATCCATATCATCAATTTTTTAATGAACGCGATAAACTGATATCTCTTGTGTAGCAAGGAATAATTTATCTCACATTCTCCGACACTCTCACCAACGAGTTGAATCGGATTTGCCCAACTAATTAAATCACTAGTTTAAAACTACAAAACATTTTTATCAAAATCGATGTTCAAATCTATCAAAAATGCACGCATTTTGTGAATTTTATATGTTTGTTTCCCATAGTCGACTCTTTAACGATCAATAAATAAATTTTAATATTTTCGAGATGTCAGATTTAGATAAGTTGTTGGTTTGTTTTTATCAAAACTTTATATTCTCTTGCAAACTACATATTAAAAAAATTTCAAAAGATTTTTCCCAAATGTTTTCAAATCTGTTTCTGTCAAATATTTTTTCTTTAATTTCCCATATAATTTTTAAATTTTCTTAACATTTCACCTCAAAGAATGTAAAACAATCTGTTTTTATCTCGCACGAACATTGACATCATGTGTAAATAATCGAAGGCGTTGACGGATTTGAGCTGTTTTCTGAATATTTAAAATCTTTTTGTAAAAAATACTACACACATTTTTACGTACGTCGTACTTATTGTACTTACTAACTATATATACAAATGTACATGTGTATTAGGGGGGCGCTAAACATTAAAATTATGGTTTTTATATGTGTTTTTAAGAACGTCTTGTCAGTATGAATAATATGAATTTATGAAGTAGTTTTAGTATGATAATAAATTTAGTAAAAATTTGTATGTCTGTTGCTAAAAATTTGTGGTTTAACTTTCTATTACACACTGTGTAATTTTTTAAGTCATGGCAAAATAACCATATACGGACACCACTACGTTATAAAAGACCAAAAAAAAAAACCACGGTCTCCCAGTTTGGCCCAAAATCCTCCAGGACAAAAAATTTTTCACTTTTGCGGCTACCTAAGCGCTACCTAAACGGTGTTAAGAATCATTCCAGGAAGTTCATATGTTCTAGAAAGTTGGTTATTGAGATCTTAGGTTCATTTTTGTAGTTGACTGTTTCCTTGAATTTTTAACGGTTTGCTACCTATGGATCTGAACAGGGGAAAAAAGGTAAAAAAAATTTAATTTTTTAAAGTTTTTTTGCAATTTTGACCTTGAAGATGAAGTTTTTTTGATTTTATATGTTAACAATTTTTGTTCTTTATGACAAGAGCTACAACTTTGTCTCAGAGAGTATATCAAAATTCCAAACGGTTTGCAAAATATGAGCTTGAGTAAATGATAATTTTTTTGCAAAAATGACATCGAGGCCCCACATCTTTGTGGGCCCATAAAAAAAAAGACTGGAGGACTTTGGGCAAAACTGGGAGACAGGGGTCTTTTTTTTGGTCTTTCATCACGTAGTGGTGTCCGTATATGGTTATTTTTTCCGTGTTGCACTGTGTTATTAATTTATTATTTTAAATATTTTTTGTTTAACATATTTTTTAATTTTTTATATTTTTATTTAAGAATTTAGTGCAAACATAATTTTTAGCTGTGGTTTTAGTCAATATTCTAAAAAAAAATATCCCAAAATTGTGGTTTCAGATATTTTAAAAGAATAATCAAATTTCTTTGTTTTGGCTGTGAGCTGTAGTTACCAGTCGTCCAGTTTCCATAAAAAAAATATTTTCTTAATGTTGAGCTCTACAGCTCTTATGCGAAGTTTTTAATATTTTTTTATCGTCCATAAGTAGCCACCCTAATCCTTCGTGAAATATTGAAGAAATTTCATACTACACATCTGTTTCCTTGTATGACATTAAAAATATAATCTTAAGAAGAAAAAGAAAAATATAAAATAAAATCTTAAACAAAAAATGCATATGGTTGAGTGTGCTGTACTCACTTGTAGTTAATACAACTAAAATGATCATTAACGACATCTTACAAAGACTCACATGAAGCAAAAACGATGAAAAAATATTTAAGTGGGGCAACAATATGTAAAATATCAAATGTACAATAAAAGAAACAGATTTGTCATCAAACAAAAACATGAAAAGAAATTCAGATGGATTTCATGCTTTTCGAAAATTCATAAAAAAAATAAAAATTCAAAACAAAAACCGATCATGCTGAGATTTTTATAATTTTGATAAGATCTCGGAATTGAGATTACAAAAACATTTTAGATAAATAATTTAAAGTTTAATGATCTACAAAAAATATATATATTTCTAAAATAGCGATAACAACAAGAACAAAAACTTATGTTAACAATACAAGTCCTGGCACAAATAAGTATAAATAAAAGAAGATAATCCTTAAATTATAAAATAAATACGCATGCTACTTATACGCCTCAATGATGATCCTTAACAATACAACAAGAACTATAACAAAACAACTCGGTTTTGCTCGCCACACATACACAAAGGATATATTGTCAATATTTGTCATCATTATCTACACAAAAGGATGTACCACAGCAGCATGTACGAGTATGCACAGCTATGGAACGTTGAAGTTTCATACAAAATAAAATTGTCCACATTATTATATACGCTCGAATATTTCTCTAAGAGTCTCTTCGTTTTGTTTAGATATTAAAGGACATTTTTTATATCTTGTTCAATCTATGGTCTCCTGTTTTCTTAAGTAGTTAAATAAATTTTTTAATGCCTCAGTGATTTTTTTCTTCCTTTTAACAACATAAAAAGTAGAAACAACAAACAATTTCTTGCTACGCTCTCGTAGTACTTTGTGTGACACACTACGAGTAGGGATAGATAATAATAATAAAAATTGTTTTGCTTTTAACCTTAAAACAACATTTAAAGGATAAGTTTTAGTTTTCTTGATTTTTTTCTCTTTTATACATCAATTTTCTAAAGCAGCTAGCATCCTTTGTGTGTTTTTAATGTATTCGCAGTTGCCGCTTCATGCAAACATTTTTGTTTTTTTTTTTTTTAAGAAGTTCCGAGATTTTCGCACAAAGATAACACAAATTATTTTAAAGCAAATAAACAATTAATAAACAATTTTTGTAGTAAGAACCTTCTCAAACCAAATATCAATTGCTGCAGGTCAAATTTTTTGAACAGCCAAATTAATTATTTAATCAAGCGGAACTCGTAATTTTTGAAAAATATTATTTGGGCAATTTTAGATTTTGTGTTAAACAATATTAATAAAGTTCTTAGATTTAACAATTATTTTTCTCTCACAAATATTTTGATACCACTGGTCAGCGAGAAATTATGTGCGAATTAAAATTTACACATGATTTGTGGTCAACAAAAATACTTACTTTAAAGTGAACATTTCAATTAGAATATAAAGAACAGATTAAGTACGGATACATTTAGATAATAACTGTAATTGACTTGTCCTAAATCTTTTACTTACAATAACCCCATTAAAAGAAATCTAATGCTATTAACCACGTGATCGAGCGGTCCAATTCTAATAATGGAAATAAGAGAGTAAAAGTCCATAAATTTTTCACGCAGTAATTAAATTATTTTTCGAAACTTATAAAATGTATCTTATGCACCTCTTACAGTCACTGCTTGACCTGTCTCATTTTCAAAGAAGTACAGTGCTACAGCCCAACATGTTCTGCATCTTTAAGAAAAAATGCCAGGCAATAACCGAATTTTTTGCTCAAATCATTGTATTAAACTTACAGTGTCAGATGTGTTCTAGATTAACGTGGGCTCCTGCCACGGTGGCTTTATCCCACGGTGCTCCAAACACCGAGTGAAACAAAGACGTAGACTAGCGCCCCCACTGTGTAGTAACGGCGCACCCTACGATAACGTGTTCTGTGTAAGGGGCACGATATACGTAATTCAGGTGTGTTGCACAGTCACAGTGAGTAGCAATTCTTAGAACATGGCAAGCCTGGACCCATGTTCTAACCTCTTGCTTAGGGGTTGGAGCCTACCCAACTCCTTCTGTTGAGAATGTAACAACACATTTTGATCAACAATGCATCCAACTTGCATGCATCGATCTCAAACCACAGCCACCACGTGTACCCCCGAAGGTGACCTCACCAATAACCGGTCACAGAGACTGGAGAGTCTCTGTGGGTTCACCGATTCCCGTGGTACCAGTCGTTTGGGCACTGGTAGGGCCTCGAAGAGAACCCGTGATTCAACTCACAGACCTTTTCTTCCAGATTTGGGTTCCAGGAACCCTAGCGTCTGGTGCCCCTATTTTCCCCGAGTGAACCGCGTCAAGGCTTTGAGAATACTGCAATGACAATTGATTAAAACCCCGGGGGGAACTTACAGTGTCACTAGTAATACCAGATAAGTACTTTATTAATGTATACGAGTATAAATATGTAGGGCCGAATACTGAATCTTTGTGGGTCCCCTTTCGCTCCCCTTTGATCCTGAATGATTGCTGGGAGCCGATTGATGATGACTACCTTACTTTATTGAGATACTAGTGCTAGCCAGTGTTGTTAAGGTTGTTAAGGCTTGTCGCCTTAAAATAACCGTGATATTGGCAATGCGCCCTTGTTGTACATAAGGACAAAACAAGTAGCAATTTTAGAACATGGTTGGAAGGTCCATGCTCATGCTCATGCTCATACTCAACTCATTTGTTTAGGAGTTGGCGACCATCTACACTCCCGACACACTATTGGTGAATCTGCTGCAGTACAACTGCATACCGGACTAAATCGCTCTTATTGCGATTTAGGTCCAATCCATAGCCACCACGTTTCTGCCTGAAGTGCCTCATTAATATTTGGTCACTAGTACTGTAAGAAATCCCTATGGGGCTACCGATTATCGTATTTGGTTGCTTCCGATATTAGTCGTATGGACACTAGTTAGACAGGACCCAGTAAGTATCTGGGATTGGTGCCCCTAATACCCCGGTAGTATTAGCATCAAAGTTTTAATAGGTGCCCGATTGCAGTCTTCTTCGTTTGCTGTTTGCTGTTGGACACCTCGATTATATCTGAAAAAACTTTTTGAACTTCTTTGCGAAACGGCTTTTACTTCAGGATTGCCTTCAGAGTTTAACCAGTCGGATTAGTACAAATAGAAGTTCCTATAGAGGCTCTTTCGAGACGCTCTTGTTCATTCCTGTTGGATTCTCATAATCCTCTTCACACCAATATAAATATCAATACCTTTGGTGGCTAACATTTCTCCCAGTTGAGAGGCGTTCTTGCAAATTTCTGTCGGATTCTCATGATCCAGTTTGATTTATCTTTTGTATTTGGACCAGCACTCGAGGGATGAGTCTTAATCAAGCAATGCACTGTGGAGGAACTAAGATTTTTTTTTATTAAAAGGAGGTTAGCTGGAGTAGTGTTTGTGGTCATTTGACCTGAGCTTTTTCATATTGAAGTTGGAAAAAAAGACATCATGGGGCCTCGATGTCATTTTTGCAAAAAAATGATAATTTCCTCAAGCTCATATTTTGCAAACCGTTGGAATTTTGATATACTCTCTGAGACAAAGTTGTAGCTCTTGTCATAAAGAACAAAAATTGTGAACATATAAAATCAAAAAAACTTCATCTTCAAGGTCAAAATCGCAAAAAACTTTAAAAAATTCAATTTTTTTTACCTTTTTTTCCCCTGTTCAGGTCCATAGGTAGCAAACCGTTCAAAATTCAAGGAAACAATGAACCTAAGATCTCAATAAACAACTTTCTAGAACATATGAACTTCCTAGGAATGCTTCTTAACACCGTTTAGAAATTAAAAAATTTTCGGGAAATTTTTCACTTTTGCGGCTACCTCGGTGCTACCTAAACGGTGTTAAGAATCCTTGATGAAGCCGACGACATCTTCGAGTTCGCACCGCGACATGTCATAAAGCCTATCGAGAAATCTTTCACCTAGCCATCTAAGTCTGCGGCCTTGTACTACCAGGCAGAGACATACAATATGCTCTACAGTTTCCAACTCCTCTTCTTCCTTGTACAGCCTACATAAGTGCAATTTACCAGTAACCCACATACTGGTTCTTGCTCTAATGGAAAATGGCCAGGGATCACGCCTATCACGACCCTCAGAACTCGGCTATCCAAACTCAGAAGTAGCTTAGTTTTTGCAGCATCAAGTCCCAAGGCCGGTAGTAAAGATAACCATCTTTTCTACCCAATCAAACAGAAGTCTATAGTAGTGACTACCCAGTGGCGTCACAGATTCTACGCTATCTAGGTTAGTGTCCTGCGAACCGAATTTTGCGAGTTTGTCAGCGATTTCGTTGGCCTCAACATTTCAAGAGCCAGCACAATATAATCCTATACTTGCCAGCCAGTACATCGATATCCCTTTTGCGCTACCAGCCTTTATTTAACACTGTGCCCTTGCAATGCTTTAATTACCGCTTAGCTGTCGATGTAAAGAGTGACCCCCTTCTAAAACAAGTCCAGACACCAGTTTGGTGGCCTTCATAACCGCCATCACCTCTGCCTGGAACAAACTACTACCGAGTTAAGACCTAACAAGGATCCTTTTATCGACCGCCACTAGTGCTGTAAATATGAAGTAAGAGCTTTCTAAAAATTTATCGTTAAAAACTCCACAAAATTTAAGACTGTTTGTGTGTTTTCTTATAAATAATTAAAAATGTTTTTAGTGTTTTTATGAAACTTAAAAATTATAAATTAGATTTTATACCAAAAATAATTAATTTTAAAATTACTCAACAAACAAATCAGCCAATTAATTCAAAAAATACTATAAAGCCAAGGCAGCCGTGTGTGTGCTACCGAACAAAATAATCATCACTTCAGGCCAAACTGGCATTGAATTTTTCAGTCTTTTATCATTAATTGCTGCTGGTCTTTGTATTTTGTCATTTTTTTTTTTATAATTAGCAACGCTTCAGGAAAATTACATACATATTTCTTTAATAATAAAAATTTTCATCTATCAACATCTTCTAGAAAAACACTTTGGTATTTTCTCTTTGTTCGGTTCTTTTATAGCAGAGGCGCCACGCATTAACACGCCTCAGAGAATTGCAAATGACGACACTACCATCACCACCACTAAGCAAATCAGTAAGATAGTTTTATTAACCGCAACACAACCAAAAGCAGCAACATTAAAAATTATTTCAAACTAATCGCAAACATATTTCGCACATGATGCACAGTCGTCAGTTGGTACGTCAGTTGTTAAGCCTAAAGAAAAGGAGTCAATCGTCGTCAGTCTTAAGTCGTCTGTAAATATACATATGTATGTTGTTTTCTTCATGTAATAAGTTGTTTTCTATTCGCGCTTGTTTTTTATTTTGTGTTAAGAATTTGCTTTTTTATTATTAATATTCAAATCATTTGTGTTGGCTGCCTTAAATACAAATTGGAATCGTAAAAATAATTTCATCAGCGAAACAATCGCTTTTGTGTTTTTCTACAGAAAGTTTTTTTTAGGGATTTTTAGAATAAACTGACTTGAATTTTAATATTGTGGCTCAAAAGACATTGAAGGATTTTGAAATTTATGGTCATCAATTGTTTTTTAGTTATAGAACGACATTATGGACATATGGGTTTTTCAGTGCATTAGTAAGCTTGTTGAGCAAATTTTGTAACGACAGCAAATGGGTGAAGTTATTGAAAGACATTATGGAATTTTATGTCTTTATATCAATACATAAAATTCAGAAAATGTAACGTAAAAATTTTTTTAGAAAATTTTGCTGCTGGTGCAGATAAATTTTTTCTATCCGTCTGTGTTCGCATAACTTAAAAACTACTGAATGAATTTTAATATAATTTCGTGTGGATATACCTCAGTATCTTGGTTCAAATATAGGATACTGACTTCCTCAAAAATATCTCATTTCCAAGAGAAAGCCGGATATTTTAAACAATATTTTTAACAACAATTTTAAACACTTTTTACAGGACTCTACAATACGTTTAGAATTTTAAATAAATTTTAGAATTTAATATAAAGCCAATATTCTTGAATAATTACCAAGGGATGGATACCCTTATATAAAGCAAATACATACATATGTATTTACTTTATATATTTATATTATATCACCATATTTGAAGCACTATAAAACGTAAGAGTCTTAAAATTTAGTGTGGATTACTTTAAACGAAAAATCGAACACAATATTGTAAGAACGACGACTAAGTGGCGGGCAGAGCTAGTCTGCTATAAAGTTTAAAGCTTTTTTAATGATTTTTTATTTAAAGTTTATTTAGAAAGTTTCATTTTATTTCAGTTTTTAAATAAATTTAACAATATAAAGGGTGTTTTTTATAGAGGTATTGAACTTTAAGTTGGCATTAATTTTCAATATGGCGACCGATTTAACAGCTGTCAAGTGATTTATTCTCAGTTTGGTTTGGCAATTCATCATGAATAGAATCACGCCTGAACAACGCTTGCAAATGGGCCCAAAACGAGATTACCGTTGTTCCCGATATATTTATAAGCGAATTTTGTTTAGCGATGAAGCGCACTTCTGGTTGAATGGCTACGTGAACAAAAAAAACTGCCGCACTTGGAGTGAAGGTAATCCTCAAGTGTATGTCGAAATACCATTACATCCAGAAAAACTGTCTGTTTGGTGCGCTTTATGGGCTGGTAGAATCATTGGTCCGTAATTAACCGACTTCAAAAAAGAAGGAGGTTATCAATTCGTCTGAATGTTGCTTTTTTTTATGTTTGTGCCCGCAGAACTCAGTCATTTCTGAACCGATTTTAAAAATTTTGCACTATTAGAAAGGTTATGGCTACAGATTGGTCCCATTTTAAAAGAAGTTCAAAATTTAAAAAATTAAAGGGTGTCCCCATACAACATACATGTTTTTTACGTGTATTATAAACATTATAGGTCACCAATTTAAAATTAAAAAAAAGTGCGTAACACAGTAGCTCCCAACAACAAAAAGTAATTAAAAAATAAAATTAAAAATTAAAGGGTGACCCTATAGGTGACTTAATTTCACCTTTATTCTCCTATCTTTTGAACCGTTATAGACAAACACTTGAAAGTTGCACAGAATGTTCGTTACTATGTCTGTTATAACAAGTATAAATATTTAAAATTAGAAATTAAAGGGTGTCCCATTAGTTGGTTTATTTTGATATATATATGGCCAAACTTTTGAACCTTTATAGACACACAGTTGAAATTTACAAAATACTTGTATTGCTAAGTCCGCTAAAATAACAAGTGTAAAATATGAATTTGGAAATTAAAGGGTGTCCCAATAGTTAATGTAAAAGTAATATATATGGCCAAACTTTTCAACTGTTATAGATAGACAGTTGAAATTTAAAAAGAACCTATATTGCTTAGTCCGCTATTAAAACAAGTATAAAACTTGGATCTATGAATTAAAGGGTGTCCCCATTATTGATGTTATTTGACCATTATGTCCTCATCTTTGGAACCGTTATAGACAAACACTTGAAAAATAGACAAAATGTTCACTACTATGTCTCGAATAACAACAAATATAAATATTCAAAATTGGAAATTATAGGGTGTCCCAATAGTTGATGTAATTTGATGTATATGGACACAAAGTTAAAATTTAAAAAGAATCTGTATTACAAAGTGTTCTTTAAAAAGTATTAAATTAAAATTTGAATTTAAAGAGTGTCCCAATAGGTGACGTCATTTGATATATATGACCCTATCTTTTAAACAGTTATTGATAAACACTTAACAATTAGACAGAATGTCCATTACTATATTTGTTATAATAAGTATAATTATTTAAAATTATAAATTACAGGGTGTCGCAATAGTTTATGTAATTTGATGTATATGACCAAACTTTTAAACCGTTACAGACAGAAGGTTGAAATTTACAACGAACCTGTATTGCTACGACCGCTATAACTAGTATAAAATTGAATTCGGAAATTACAGGGTGTCGCAATAGTTACCGTCTTAAAGAAACATGCTTTTAAGTTTGTCTGTTTTGAAGTCGGTTTTTTTTGCAAGAATTATTTTTCAAAACCGATGGTGGCCAGAACGTTACAGTCAATGGTGATCGGTATAGAGCCATGATTACTAACTCTTTCATTCCTGAATTGAATAACCATGATGTCCAGGAGATGTGGTTTCAACAAGACGGCGCAACATGTGACACAGCTCGTGCCACAATAGATTTATTGAAAGACACGTTTGGTGACCGCCTAATTTCACGTTTTGGACCTGTGAATTGGCCTCCAAGATCTTATGATTTAACACCGTTAAACTACTTTCTGTGAGGCTATGTAAAGTCATTGGTCTATGCGGATAAGCCACAAACGCTTGACCATTTCGAAGACAACATTCTCCGTGTTATTGCCTATATACGGCCACAAATGTTGGAAAAAGTCATCGAAAATTGGACGTCCAGATTGGACTACATCCGCGCCAGCCGTGGCGGTCATATGCCAGAAATCATATTTAAAATCTAATGCCACAAGATTATCTTTCGGATAAATAAAATTCATGCCAATCGTTGTTTTATTGCAACTTAAAGTTCTATACCTCTATAAAAAACACCCTTATAACCATATTTGAAGCACTATAAAACGTAGGAGTCTTAAAATTTAGTGTGGATTACTTTAAAGGCAAAATCGAACACAATATTATAAGAACGACGACGAAGTGGCGGAAGAACTAGTCTGCTATAGAGTTTAAAACTTTTTCAATGATTTTTTTATTAAAAGTTTATTATGAAAATTTCATTTTATTTTAGTTTTTAAATAAATTTAACAATATATGTGACCCGCCCTATGAAAAGGTGGCTTATGACTCCAAAAAACATTTTTCCACTCTTTGTTGTTGTTGTTGCATTGTTTATCTTTAACAGCTAATTTTTCGAAATTTTGTTTTTGAGTCATAAACCACCTTTTCATAGATCGGGTCACATATTAGAGTGGCTGCAGTTTTCTTTTTTATTCATTAGGAAATAGAATTTATTTATTTGTTAAAAAGGCAATAAATGTTTCTTTAAAGTACAAAAAATATATATATTTTAAGACAGCGGAAAGAAATGCATATTTTGTGCCTTTATAATCTAAGTCTCTAAGTATCAAGCCTTAACGTCATTAACTTAACATACCAAGTAACGCATATACAAATTTATTTTATCCCCAATGCTATCAGGTAGAGAATCCATTTAATCGGGTTTTATTTTTATTCGAGCAAATAATTAATCGATATTCCAATTTAAATTTTCGTCGATTAATCGATTAAGGTTTTTGAATATCCAATGAGAATAAGACAACCATACAAATTTCTTTAATAATATATTTTATTAATGACAAATTGTAGATGATTTTTAAAATTGTTTAATTGATTTGTTTATTTCAGTTAGGAAATTATTTTTATATAATATTTTCATTTCTTCCTCCAATAAGCAGAAAAAATATTGATCATAAATAATATGAACTTATGTCATGGCTTTTTGATAATATCTTCTATACTCATAATAAAATAGTAACTCATTTCCGTCTGCCTGTCTGCGTGCTTTTCTTTGCGTTCGCATACGTAAAAACAATTGTATTGATTTTAACAAAATTTTGAATTTAATATATGTGACCCGGTCAATAAAAAGGTGGCTTATGAATCAAAAAAAATTTTCCACTTTTTTTTTTGGTTTCGATAGTTTTTGAGACGCTCTTTCACGTGGTGAAAACTATAAAGTCCTAACTTGCTTAGAAGTGTACTAGAAATGTAGAGAAAGAAGAGCGCAAATGAAAGAACAACAGAATTTTATTGAAAATCCAGAATCAAGATAATAAATGGAATTGAAAAATTTAAAAACAGGATTGAAAACATCGCTCTTTATATACACACACGAACTTATCTCATTTATGCTCTTTTGCATTTTTTCGTTGCCTTTTAGGCATGACAGTTCATAATGCAAAGAAAAACTACTAAGAAACTGACGAAATGCATTGTTTATCTTTAACAGCTAATTTTTCGAAATTTAGTTTTTAAGTCATAAGCCACCTTTTCATAGACCAGGTCACATATATATTAGATTTCCAAGAGAAAGTGGAGAAAAACAGTAAAAGAACGCAGTTATTTTAGTAGTGAAGTAAATACATAAACCATAACTGATCTGAACTAACCGGATTTGCATACTTAATTTTTTATAAAGTAAATACATAAGCTAATATGCGGCATAGTTTGAGGCTATACTAAAAACGTAAGGGTCTTTGGTGTGGATTGCTTTTTCTGTTGAAGTGGCCATCACAGCTGGTAAAATATAAATTAGATGCCCCAGTAGCCTAGTAGGTAGTATGCTAGTCTATAAATCGGCGGGTTCGATTCCCAAAAAGTGTTTCACAGCAACGAGTGAAGGTCATCGTTAGCTCAATATTGTTTACTTTTGCACTTCAAACACACTTTTGTAAATATGTTAGATTTATGTAAGGAAATCTCGTAGAAAAATTATTCTGAAACATGCTCTAACTGGTACTTAGTCACAGGGTTTACAGTTTATCTATTTTTTTTTTTCTTCTACTTAACACGTCTAGTTCGAAATAATTCTTAAACGAACAAATAATAAAAGAAAATCAGTAAAAGAAATTTTGGATCTTAATAGAAATATATTTTAGTCGCTTTGTCGATTAACCGATTTAATTTGTTCGAGTTATCGAAATTTGCAATATTTCTTACTCAAACAATTAATCGTCTTAAAATTTTTACGATTAATTGAGCGATGATTGATCGTATGGATACTCTACTACCGGGGCATGTCGTAGTGTAAATTGGAAACCATATTGTTAAAATCTTAGAAAAGGTAACAAGCTACAATTAAGTTAAAAAATATATATCTGTTTAATGAAATTATTGCTCGTAAGATGTTTAAATTTATTTTTCAGAGTTTAAGACTTGCAAGGTTTTTAGCTTGTTGCAGTAAAAGCCGGGTTTTTTATAAAAGTCCCATAGGAAGAAGTCTGGATTCGTTAGAGCTTGGTTCAAGAGCGGCCGGTTCAAATCTCCAAAAAAAGGAGTCAGATTCGTACAAGAATATACATAATTGTGAAAATAAGGCCAAGTTATAAAAACTAAAAATTTCGACCGTTAAAGTACTGAGATCGCAATGAAAAACAAGTTCTTGCTTGGTGTATAATGCAAGCACTTTTTTTTTAACAACTTAATGTCTTTTCCATTTTTTACTCCCTATATGCCCTTAGAATTCCTTAAATTTATCACGACTACTACGCAAGACAGACTACTATAATTCAGATTAATTTAAAATTTATTTAAAATTAATTTAAAATTAATAGCCTTGTTATCCATCAGCACTTTAAAAACGGGAAAAAATTTAATAATTCCAACGCCCAAAATGATTAATCGCCTAAAAGCAACAAACTAAGACAAAAAATATTTTATTGGTGTTGAAAACGAGGAAAACAGATTAATATTTACTTAATAGTAAAAAAGTAGTTTTTAGAAAAAGCAGGTCACTTTGAAAAGCTTTGGCTTCTTTACAATTTTTCAAACAAGCTCGCACGGAAGAAAGAAAATAAAATTATTTTTATAACAAAAATATGTATGAGACGTCAATGTTGATAATTTGAAATGCGATCATTAGAAAACAATAAAGAGCAGAAATAATTGATATAAACCTGAAATAGCCTAAAGGTAATTTAGGTAATAAAAAATTATAATATTATAACCGGAGTAAGTTTGAATATGCACAGAAATATGTATGTACAAGAAGCAGCCGAATAAGTACAATAAAAAACTAAAAGATATGCACAAAAAAGCATAAATATGCAGATATAAATATAACAGAATATAATTCTGCATTTTTAAAAGTTAACTTACTATAATTATCTTTGATTGCTGGGCAGAACTGTAGAATATATTTAAATTATGCGTTCAACATCAGTAGATGTCGCTGGAGCACACTTCAACAATAATAATTTACATGAAGATAGCGTGTCAAGATATTTATCGGTTTCGTTCTTTAAAAACCATTAAAAAGTTTTTTACATTTTGCACTTTTACTTTTATTGCGCCAGAGGAAGTAGACTAGATTTTATGTACGGGAAGTCTTTTGGTTGCCAATTCGATTGTACCGGAACAATTACAGTCTTCTATGTATATAAGATATATTTTTTATTTTTTAGCTTTGACTGATGGACTAGACTAGCGCACTACCAATGAACCTATTGAGGCACTCTGATTGTTTTGATTAATTACTAAATACACCTATAGCTACCGTGACCATCCATTTACTATTATAGTAAACGGACAGTACACTATTTTTGTGCTAGCCACTTATTTTACTACATACCCGTTTTGTACATTATTTTTTATAGGAGAAGAAATACTTGATTTATGAGTGTTCATGTGAAAATGTAATTTTGTTTAAGTTTTGTTTGATTATTTTAAATGGTTTTTAATACCCTTTGCAAAATATTGTTTTTATACCCTTCACCACAGATGGAAACTTCTACAAAGTATACTCGTATACATATACATATATTCTGGAAGTACAGACAAGGTACAGCAGATTTAAGCCCACCAATCTGCCTGACATAGTTTGGAAATTTTTAGGATTGCAATTCAGCAAGAGGGCAAAAAAGCACGCCCACCTACATATATTTTGTTGTTTTTATTTTTTTTCGGTTGATTCTCTTTTGCCTGTTTGTCAAATAAGTATTAGACCGCGTCAAGTGAATCGCAAGGAAATTGGTGGGGGATTTGTCAATATGAGGAATATGTTCTTTAAGGATTCTTTTGCTTTAGTCTGACCATTGTAACACAATGTAGATTGCAGGAAGGTCTCCTAATTAAAAAAAAAAATTCAATAAAATTTTCAGATAAATTTAATTTCAAAAAAAAATACAAAAAATTTTTTTAAAAAATGTTTAAAAAAAATTTCAAAAAAAATTTTACAAAAAAATCTAAAAATGTTTACAAAAATTTCAAAAAAATATTAACAAAAATTTAAAAAAAAAATATTTCCAAAAATTTCATAAAATTATTTTTTCAAAAAATTAAAAAAACTATTTTTACAAAAAATTTTCAAACAGAGTTCCAAAATTTTAAAACAAACTTTTGCAATAATTAAAAAAAAATATTCCATAAAATTTTTACAGAGACATTTCGTAAAATATTTTTTATGCATAATATTATAATTATTTTTTATGAGTAACGGCATTAATATTTAATATTGAACCCAATGAAATTTTTAATTCATTTCATTTTATTTAAGTATATATTTTATTATTTTATATTATTATATATTTTATTTTTGTATATTTAATAGACAAACAATTATGCGAAAAAATCCCTTAATAAAAAAGATTGTTTTCATTACAAAAATAAAAACTTTTTGTCAAAATGATTTTTTTTTTTTTTAATATTTTATAGGTCGATTATGGATAGCAACCGAACTTTACTTGCGTTGTCAATAGGCAGCGCAACTGGGGAAAAAATTGGTGTTATGTAAGGCAACTTTTTTTAGTTGCCATAAAGTTATCGATAAAGCTATTTTGATAGTCTAGCAACTGGAAATAAATGTAAACAATGAAATAGTTTTTAATAAATAACAAAGAAAATATGTACAAAAAATGGATTAATTTTGAATTAAATATCCAATCTCTTTAACAATGTGCCTAAATACACTCGTAAATTTATCATCGTAAATTTATCATTCCAGTCAAGGCGATTAACTTACAATAGTCCTCATCCAGCCAAAAATCTTCCCGAAAATTACAGCCATCCGTATGTTGAGCATAAAGCCTTTGGTATACCAAGATTCATACTTGCAGTTTTTTTTTCGACCATTTTTTTTCATCAAAAGTTGAAAAGCTGATACCAGGTTCTGATAAAAGATATGCCTACAAAAATACGGAATATTATTTGTATCATCGTTATTCTTTTATTGAATTGCAAATGGAATTACGTGAGAAACTCAGAAAGCTGGCCAATATACGTTGTCTGTATGATTATGAGGAAAGATATGAAGAAAAATAAATTCACTTTTCAGCTTTAATGCAGTTTTTACATTATAAACTGTGAAAGAAATCAACATCAACCACAAATTTCTTGTTGCCATTTTGGCAACTAAAATCTAGTTGCCAGTTGCCATACGTAATTCAATGTCGGCAACTTTTAAAATTATTAGTTGATTTAAGGTAAGTTTAATTATTTTTAAGTATCCCGGGTTCAGACCCTGACAAGACAAAATCGATGCGCAATCGATCTTATTCATTTTTAATACTATATGTGATAAGTTTTAAAAATTATCATAAATAATTAATGTTTTCTATAGAAATATTTTCTGTCCAAAATGTTGAAATTTTTCAACGAAGACCTACTTTCTCAATAAGCTTTATGATAATAATTTTTTATATAATTTTGTATCTATTAATAAGCCGTTAAAATTGATGTTCTTTGAAATTTCCAATACAAGAAATCACATACTTATAACCCATCAAATCAAATTAAGTTACTTTATTGTTTTAAATCAAAAAAAAAAAAAAAAACAAAGAATGTGCTCTTCAAAATACCGCTTATAAGTTTATTAATACATTTTTAATTGATGATAATGTCACTTGTTATAGTCGTTGACGAATTGTGTCTTAAACTTTTATAAAAACGTATTTTGTCTACTTTTCCCTCTCATTTTCATACATCATTTTTAATCATTAAAAGCACATGTGTGTGTGTGTGTTTGTGTATGCTTAAAACCCACACATGTTTTTACATCATTCCGACACTTGAACATGTAACAGACACTTGTCTGCGATTTATATTTTTCCACATTTTTATCTTCTTGAATTCTTTTGATGATGAGGAGACAAAAAACAAACATGTATTAAGTTTTCTAAAAAAAATTAAATAAAATAAAATAAAATTAAAATTTATAATCTATAGTTGACAAACATTAATCAAGCAAAGTGCTTTTTTCCTTACATCTATATTTTACCATCAAGTAGGTATTTAAATTTGATTTGATTTAATTTTTAGTTTGTCTGAACTTTTAGTTTTTGGCTTTTTTTTTAAGATTTTTTAAGATTTAAAATAAATTGATTTTTTGTTTTTCCTAACGCGAACATAAATATTGTGAAGGTAAACATATGTTTTTTACATCGCCATATCATTTGTCTTCTGTTTTTTGCGGTGGGTGTTTAAAATTTTCTTTTTAAAAAAATTAAATTTTAGAAATGACACAGCCACATGGTAAAATAAATTTTTGCGGTAACAAAAGTGATAAAATTTAAATTAAATATAATTTATCTTTATGTTTTTAAACAGTCAATTGGGGTTTTAATGGCCAGCGGCTACATCAAATAAAAAGTGTTTTCTTATACAACGAATATTTTAGACTGGTACAAAAAGTGTTTTGGAACTTTCTTGCCAGTTAATCTTACTCATGTTTCTTATTTTATCAAAGAATAGTAAAACTGCTAAAGACAAGTCTAAGATTTCGGTTCTTTATAGCTCTCAACTAATTTTTTTCTATAAACTTTATAAGGAGAAATAACAAAAAAAAAATCAGATTTAGTACTATTGGCCAATTCTGTCTATTCCTTTATCACATCTTAGCCCAGATCTTCGAATAACTTAAAAAAACTTAGATTTAAGGAAAAATTAGAATTTAAACTTGTGTCTTATCTTTCTGTCTGTTAGTTAGATGTTCAATAAAGGGAAAATGGATAATAAATGGAGGAACTCCCACAAAATCTCAAAACCATAATAGTCTTATTTGATACCAAACACCCTCGCTCTCTATTAACCCTTTTGTTAATTTAAAAAGAGTAGACATAAGTGCATCTAGATTTTTGTTAGATTTAAAAAAAAATAATACGTACAAGTTTTAAATAATACCTGCGTTCATGGCGCTATTGACAGTTTTATACACTTCACCACAGGTGTGTAATTTCTACAATATTCATCTCACACCCCATAAAATATATATATTCCTTATACATAAAGTATATATATCCTTATACATAGAAAATTCGATTAATAGATGTCTGTCTATCCGCGTTCGGGTAGTAATGTCATATACTAAGGCACCAGACGAGATACCGAAGATTATAAACCCACCAATCCTGCCAGGCATAGTTTCGAAAATTTTGAGATTGCAATTCAGCAACAGCTGGGGGCCAAAAAAAAACACGCCCACCTATATTTTTTCATGTTTTTCGGTTTTAATGATTCTCTTTTGCTTTATTTATCAAATAAATATTAGACCGCGACAGGTAGATCTCAAGGATACCATACAAAATTCGGGGGATCAATAACCCCCCGCTAGAGCTAATTTTGTGTTTATTTTTAGGTTAGGAAGGTCATTCTGCTTTGATTTGAATTAAATGCATTTATAATAGAAAGCAGTACATATAGAGGTAGCCAATAGACATACAGGGTACATACTGGTATCCAGGAGAAGTCAAAAAGCACATGGCGAGGTGTCAATATGAGGACATTTTTTTAGGAATTTTTTTTGCTTTAGTATAACCATTCTAATGTGATATAGATTGAAGGAATGTCCCAATTTCTAAAATAAAATTCAAAAAAAAAATTTACAAAAAATATAACAAAAAATTTACGAAAAATTTTACAAAAAATTTTCGAAAAAAAAAATTAAACAAAATTTTTAATGCGTTTGCTCTTAATCACCATTCTAATGTAATATAGATTGCAGGTATGTCCTAATTTTTAAAACAAATTTCTAAAAAATTTTTACAAAAAATATAAAAATAATTTACGAAAAATTTTGTAAATTTTAAATTATTATTATTCGAACTATTTATGTATTACATGCAATGAAATTTATTAGTCAAGCTTAAGTTGGTTTTTATTCTCTCTAAGAAAGAAATAATTAAATTACAAATTAGGTGATAATAGTAAAAAAAATTGGGAGAATTTAATTTTTAGATACCAGCAGAGCGGAATGCACATTTTCTAGACAGCTAGTTGTCAGCATCATCTATTTAACCAACCAAACCCAGATAAAGGAATACTAGAAAACTTGTATTCAATTATCAATCGTCAGTTGGTGAGAACGAAGTCTACCACTACCTTAAGCTCCCCTCTTGTTGAATATTTTTAATTTAGTATTTACCACCTTATATTTGTTGTTCCTTCAGCCAACCTTTGGTTCGCAATGAAAAATTTTACAAAATATTTAAAAAAAAAATTTACCAAAAATTTGCAAAAAAATACAGAAAATTATTGCAATAAATTTTTTAGAAAAAATTTTCAATAAATTTTTTGGAAAAAATTTTTAATAAATTATTTAGAAAAAAATTTTAATAAATTATTTAGAAAAAGTTTTTAATAAATTATTTAGAAAAAAATTTTAATAAATTATTTAGAAAAAATTTTCTATAAAATTTTTTTAAAAAATTTTCTATAAAACTTTTACAGCAAAAGAATTTTCTGTAACATTTTTATAGAAAAATTTTACAAAAACTTTCTTTTATATTTTTATAAAAAATTTCCTATAAAATTTTACAAAAGTTTTTCAGCCAACCTTTGGTTCGCAATGAAAAATTTTACAATATATTTTCAAAAATAATTTACAAAAAAAAAAATGTACAAAAAATACAAAAAATTATTGCAATAAATTTTTTAGAAAAAAATTTTAATAAATTTTTTTGAAAATATTTTTAATAAATTTTTTTGAAAAAATTTTTAATAAATTATTTAGAAAAAAATTTTAATAAATTTTATTAAATTATAAATTTTTTTTAAAAATTTTCTATAAAACTTTTACAGCAAAAGAATTTTCTATAACATTTTTATAGAAAAATTATACAAAAAATTTTCTTTATATTTTTATAAAAAATTTCCTATAAAATTTTACAAAAATTTTTTACATGGTTAGACATTTCCATTTACATGGTTAGACATTTAAATGAGTTTTCTCTTAAATAGATGTCTTTGTCAAATGAGAAGGGTACTCTTACATGTTTTTAAATATAATCGAATCTGTTTTGTGACGTATTAACTTAAAACTTCCCTAGAAATATCTACTTATTTGGAATTCATTGTCTTTCAGCTTTATATTCCTCATTAGTCACCTTTCTGCAAAAAGCATTAAAACTCCGGCTGTCATTCGCTTCGGCGGAAGCATTGCAGTTGTTCGTAAGAGTAAAAGTGTAGTACAGTCATTTGGCCCCGACCATGAAGACATTACTTGTCACACAATTGTGTTATCAAAGCACAGCTTCTATACTGACAATTTGTGGGCTTGATTATATTGCGAATGCGACGTAAACTGGGAAACGCCAGCGTATTATTTTACCACATGAAAATAATTCTTATGGAGCTTAAAGTTGATCTATGCACTAGAATGAGATTTATATAGCAACATTTTTATCGATATGACTAAATAAAAAATTATATAGCACACACGAATTGTTTTATTAAATATTAGCTGTATCCACATACGTTGTGGGCCGCCTGACAATATTTTGTTCGATATTGTTTTGATAGTAATCCACACCACATTTTAGGACTCTTATGCATTTACTTTATATAAAGGTACCCATTCCTGGATAAAATTCTAAAATTTATATAAAATTTTAAAAGTTATTGTAAAGCTCTGTGAAAGACAGACAGTAAATGAGATGCATAAAATATACTGCTTTAAAAAATAAATGATGCCTTAAAGTATGTGGTACCTTCCAGTCGGTAAAAAATTGGCGTACTTTCACCGATTTTTCTCCACTTTCTCTTGGAAATAAAATATTTTTGCGGAAAAATATTATATAGAAATAAAGATACTAATGTACGTCCTCACAATTCTACTCATAACCAAAAAAAAAAAAGTATAATGAAAAACTTTTTTGGACTACTTCCACTCGGCAGACTGGTAGGTGGCAAAAAACTTCATAATCCTTAAGTCTTGAATTGCACACAATACTGTCAGGAAAATTTAGCAATGAATAGTAAAATGGATATACTTTGGCCCATTTACTATCAAATATTATATTATTAAAAAAGTCATCAAAAGTCATCATCGAAAATAGAAAAAGTGAATTTCATGTGATCATTAAATAATAATATTTTTTTTTGCGTAAAATATGCTGGGAAATTTTTTAAATTCCGTTTTAATAATAGCACCGCAATTGCTGCCAAACGTTCAGGACGTTCAAAAAAGTTCATCACTCTAGAAATAGTCAGTAAAGTTCATGGAGTGATAGTAAACTATCGGAGAATGAAAATGCACGTGGTGACTGAGGCTGTAGACATCCCAGCCGAGCGGCTACATCACATTTTGTGATTGATGTTCCATTATTGCATTGTCTTAATACACCGTGGCTATAATTCATGTATTGACATACGAACTTCTACCTTATGCTATCTAGATTTAGAGCTTTGTGTCAAGTTTTTGTTTACATATTAAAAAAAAAAAAGGTGGGTGGAGAGGTCATCATAAAAACAATCGCCGATTTTTATGGCATTTAAGGGAATAAAAAAACTAGAAACATTCAATTATTTAATGTAATTTTGTGTTTAATGACCAAAGCACACAATCCAAAATGATTGGATTAAATAACTGTACATTTTTGCGATTGCAGGCTTCACCCATTACGGAATGCTATTTAATACAACTCTTTCTTTAATTCATTTATTTTGTAGTAAAAAATTTGTACAGAGCAAATATTGGCTTGTGGTGCGAAACTCTTAAGGATTTTACTTTTATGCCTAGCAATATCTTACACACAAATGGGTGACACTAACATAAATCCTGCAAGTACCTCATCCTTTCAATTTTTATTTTTATAACACTCTCATACTTCTAACATTAATCAAGCTTTATTTGTTTGCAAAATAAACGAAAAATCCTTTAATTCTATTCATTTTTATTTTCTTAACTCACAATAACAACAACAAAAATTAACTTCCTAAGTAAATTATTCCATTTTTTTCTTTTTTTCTTTATTATTTTCCAAAATAAAAATGTTCCCTACTTATTTTTATTATCATTTTCTTTGAGGATTATTATAGATTTGCCTTCTTTTTTTTCACAATTTAAACTAAGAAAATCTGTTTTTTTAATGGTGAGTGTGTGAGTGTGTGTTATTTTAAAGTGTGAAAATTCCATTACAAACACAAGCCGACAATATTACTTCCTCTCCTACACCCACCTAACAATTGCTGCAGACACCCATTGAACTGCTCTTAAGAATATTGAGTTAAAAGCATCTTTCCTTTTTTCACCCATCTCTCTCGAAAATTGTATGTTTGTTGTAGGTGCTGCTGCTGCTGTTGTGGTTGTTGTTGTACTTCTACACATTGTTATTAAGGATATGTCGAAGGATATGTGTGAAGTATGTTTATCCGTTATATGTTCTTTTTTTTCCTTCAACGAGCTCTATATTCTTTAAGCTGAAATGCTTTGGCATATGCAAACACATTGAAAAATTGATTTGGTTAGTGAGTAGGTAGGTGTGTGTGTGTGTGTAAGTGTGTAAAATTGTAGGATTTTTTAAAACGAATATTTTCTTTACGGATAATCTTTAACATTAACTTGTGTTAAGGAAAACTAAGTAGAAAAACAACAAACAAACAAAAACAACATTAAAACTGATTTGTACTGCTGGGAGATAAACCCACAACGTCTCCAGCCGGATTTTCCTTTATCTTTTACTTAAAAGCGAAAGGGCGTGAAAAATTATTTTTTATAAGATTTAGCGTAAAATATGTTTATTTATATAAAATAAAGTAAGCAAATGTCTTAGCGCAAACAATAAGTCAGGTGATAGAAATAACACTAACATCGTTTAAACACATAGACTTTTTAAGGCTGCGATAAAAAAGAATTCAATGTTGGAAATTATAAAGGAAAGAAAGGAAAACCTTTTAAACAACACCAAATATAAAAAGAATGTTAAAATCCTTATAGTTGTAGAATGTGTGTAATGTAAATTCTAGAGGTGTTTAAAAAACAATGAAATCGCTAAACAAAGTTTAACTGTGAAAAGTAAATAAAAATATTTGAAAATTTATAGTTTCAAAGGCGGTACATTTCACTATCACACTATGCTATATAATTATGGCTGCACATTTGATTTAGAGGCTGCTAAAGTAACTTAAAACAAGAAGAGGACCTCTGAATCCACTTAATTATGTTCTTCCACGGTAGATAGGTTTCAGACAAAACCGTGTAAAAGAAGTTACAGTACTATCTATATTCGGCCGTGCCGAATTTTATATACCCTTCACCACCGTGATATTATTTATGCATAAAAATTTAGGTATATATGTGAATGGACGCACTATAAACCCTATTGGTCCCACACTGGAACCACCACCAGGGTTGTCAGATATGGCGATTTCTCGCCAAACGTGGCGATTTTCAATCTTTTTTGGCGATCAAATTTTTGGTTTGGCGACATGGCGACTTTTTGGAGATTATTAAAAATTTTGTCGAATTTGTTGGCAATTTTTCTGATGATATTACTTCCGGAAACTTTCGGAAGTAGAAATTTTTTTAAAGTTTACGAACATCTTTCCATTTCAAAATATTGCAATTCCTTATCACAAACAAAATGCCTTCTGAGAATGAAGCAGCAGACCAACCAGCAAACGGGGGATCTGCTATGAATTTCTGTGGATGATAACCCAATGTAGCGCTGGAAAATGGCATAATGCGAGCTAAGTTCCTACAATGATGGACTCATTAAACTAGGCATGCTCGAATGGTGGACAAAGAACGCATGGGCAGGAAGGCCAGTAGAGTTCTCAGAGGCTGAGACGGAAGTGCACATTACGTGTGGATTTCCGCACTGGCTAGCATAAAGCTTAAGAGCACTCGTAGAAGCTTGTTAAAAGTGGATACCAAGGGGACCTGAGTCTTGAACATATACTAGCAATTACTAGAAGCTGCGTGATGAGAAAAAAGGTCGACAGTTACTAGTCGAGAATCTGAAATCACTTAAGTCAAGATTGAAGGGTGTTTGTAGCACGTGACTCTATGAGGGTAAGTAAGGTTGCCGTAATTTTTATTTCGGTTGCTTATAACCGCAGAGGATGGAAAGAAAGTGGTCGTCTTCGATATTCCCCTTACATTAAAATATGTATAAAAAATAATAACACAGCATTAAAGGAACATTCCTGACTTCAAAAATTCATTTGTGTGTTAATAAACTACTTGATTTTTTACTTTAGATGCTGGTAATTCCTGTATAGAAAAAGGGCTTTCAATTATGAACTCCACCAAAACTCATTTGCGAAATAAAATATAGAATAAATTTCTTGATCCTATCAATTATATGAATACAAATTGCTCATGTTGCACTTATTATGTATTTCAATTCTCATAAAATAAAACCAAAATAAGAGCAAGATGACAAATAAGTTGAGAGTGGGCTGAATAGCATATTTGTTATATAACAAATCTCTAACTTCAGAATTCAATTAATTATATACCAAATAATTTACCAATAAATTTATTATATATTATTGGCGATTTTTTTCCCCCTTTTCGGCGAATTTTAGCGATTTCAATAAACTTTTTTTGTGATTTATTAAAAATATTTTTAAAATTTAAGAAAAAATTATTTATATTGTTAGGAAAATCTAACAAAAACCCATTTTGGCGATTTTTTACATCGATTTTGGCGAAATTGGTGAAAAAAAATCTGACAACCCTGACCACCACCCCGGAACCTTTTTGTCATTACTTCGGGATGGGATTAATGTAGCTGCACAGATTTTCCCTATATATACTCTATCCTCGTCAGGGCCCAAAGTAGTTTTACGAAAACAATTTTAAAAAGCATTGAATATACTTCGAACTTGAAAGTGAAACTGACACCAGCACCTCGAAACCAAGTTTTGTAGGTTGTAGTCGGTATCCTGATATTATCTTTAATTATTTTCGTTATTTATACGACAAACAATCCAGCGAAAGCAACCTACTCGTCAGCTAGGATATCAAGTATCTATTTTCTGTATCCAAAAGTGCTTTGAGTCCATAAAGGCGATAAAACTGAAAGCAATCTTTATTTCCGCTTATGGAAAACGTTTCAGGGTCTGGCTTAAGGGGTGACAGAAATATATTGGCTCGATACATATGTGACCCGGTCTATGAAAAGGTGGCTTATGACTCAAAAACAAAATTTCGAAAAATTAGCTGTTAAAGATAAACAATGCTTTTCGTCAGTTTCTTAGTAGTTTTTCTTTTGCATTATGGATAGCGACGAAGAAAACTACTTAATACTGCTAAAGAGCATTTCACACTATAATACAAGTATTAATACTTTAGAATAAAATGCAACTCTGATCTAATCGCCATTTAAAATTTTTCAAAAAACAATAACAACGCATCATGTCAGGGTTGCATTTTCCTAAAAAGTATTAATACTTGTATTATAGTGTGAAAAGCCCTTAAATAAAAATTTTTTGTGCAAAACAGTTTTTTTTTTGGTAAAATCGTTTTTGCAGCGTTCAATCCTGTTTTTAAATTTTTCAATTCCATTTATTATCTTGATTCTGCATTTTCAATAAAATTTTGTTTTTCTTTCATTTGTGCTCTTCTTTCTCTACATTTTTAGTACACTTCTAAGCAAGTTAGGAATTTCTAGTTTTCACCACGTGAAAGAGCGTCTCAAAAACTATCGAAACCAAAAAGAAAACTGGAAATTTTTTTTTTTGAGTCATAACCCACCTTTTCATAGGCCGGGCCACATATAATAAAACAATAACTTATTTTCTGTCTGTATGTGTTCGCATCACGTAAAAACTGCTAGATGGATTTCAACAAAATTTTGTGAGGACATACCGTAGTGTCATGACTCCAATATAGGCTACCATATTTCCGCAAAAATGTATTATTTCCAAGAGAAAGTGGAGAAAAAGCCATAAAATAAAATTAAGCAATTTTATCGAGTTAAAGGTACTGCATACACTTTAAGGCATCTTTTATTTTTGAAACCGGGATATTTTAAAAAAGGTTTTGAAACAGATGATGCTGTTTTTAAATAATGACAGAATATGAATTATTTACTGACAAATAGCCAATTGTTTAAAATTTGTATTTGATTTTTACTTTGTGGAATTATATTGTTATTAAAAAATTTTAAACAATAATTTTTAGAATTTTAAAATTTTATATAAATTCTAGAATTTTATACAGGGATGGGTACCTTTATATAAAGTAAATACGTAAGAATTTTGAAATTTGGTGTGGATTACTTTCAAAGCAAAATCGAACAAAATATCAGGATGCATACAATGTGTGTGGGTACAGCTAAAGGTAAAATAAATTTGGAAAACTATAGTTACTCTTTGCGTGCTATTTACCACTTGCTCCCAAATACTTTTGTGATATAAATTCCCTTTCCCTTTTGCGCTATAGATTAACGCAATTTGATCACATGTTTAAAATTCAAAATTAATTACAATAGCATTAGTTGTTTTTTTTATTATTTTGCTATAATCTTTATTTAAATTAAATATTTATTACCCAAAGTTATTGCCATAAAGTTGATCAAATTATACCCACCTTCTGCTTGTACCAACCAATTAAATAGTTTAAAACATAAAATATAAAACAAAAAAAAACCTCTTTAAAAATCTCAGAGCAAAGTATTGTCTAGTACAAATGTTGATCACGTTTTTTCATTTAAAATAAAATTTTACTTAAATATTAGACAAGAAACACACACACACAGATTCATTTCTCGAAATATATGTACAAAGCTCATATGGCTACGACGAGTGTTTGCTATGCAAGTTGAATGCTTCAAAATTACATTTATCTCTTCTAATTTTAAACAATTTATGTTTTTAATGATTTTCTTTAAATCATCCAACAATTTATTCACTCACTTTACCTTTATACTTAAATAATTATACACTTGTTGCCATCATCGTGTATACTAAATCTTACACTCTCCTGCCACAAACAACAACATGCCATCCACAAACAGTTTCGTCTACATTCAGTTTAATTTTTTTATATTTTTTCTTGGTCGTTTTTATTATTGTGGCTCTAGTATGGCTCTTAATGATACCCACATTTTATAATATAAACAAAAAAAAAAACAGAAAAGTGCATTAGTATCAATTTAGCGTTTTTTTTTTGTTTGGGGGATTTTTTTTCTTCTTCAAATTTAATACCACAGAGTCGTATACAATTTAACAAGATGTTTAAATCTTGTTAACTTCACATTATGATACGTTAGTTGTATTTAAGTTAGATATATTTTCCGTTTTTTTTTTCAGCTTAATAAATTAGAGTTCATTATGGAAAAAGCTAAGAAAAAAAAAATCAACTGCAGCTGTTATTATTTGCTGCTCACCATCGAGTGTTTGTGTACTTGAATTTAATTTTAAAAATTTCCAAATGAAAATCAAATACAAGTACACTTGTGTACCGGACTCATACTCTAACAATAAAATTTTACAACAAGTAATGAAATGAACAAATGTGGCATTAACTTGTTAGAGCGGTATGATCAATCAATTTTAGTAGTGGATTTAATTTTTTTGTAACGAACGATAGCCAAACAGCGAGGGAAAAGTTAAAACTATAATATAAAAAAATAATAATAATTGCAGTGATTATTGTACAATAGAATTTAATTACATAAACAAACATCAAAATTGTTTAAATTGTAACAAACATTTAATTAAAGAAAAATTTATGAAACTGTTATAATATTAACAAATTTAGAAATAGAAACAAAATAATTCAGAAAAAATATATATTTACACATTGGAGGCTTAACTAAGTAAAAGATAAATGATGAACGTTTTAGTAAACAGGTGAAATGAAAAGAAAAAAGGTGATATAGTAATTATAATCATTACCTACATATAATAGTTATTATAACCAACAGAAGACTTCAAAGGTAACACAGTTATTTTTAGCGTTAATAAGATTTAAAGAAGTATAAAACTGAGGTTTTCATAAAAAATATAAAATACCAAAGACCTGTCCGTGAAGCATAACCATTAAGCTTCTAAAATTAGGTATTAAAAAAATTTATCTAGTAAGACATTTCAGAAAAATTGTGGTACTTATATAATGCCACTAAATTGTTTATAGGTTAGGAGAGTAATGCTAGTTACTAGTGACCGGTTGATACCAGAGTTACCCATTGCTACATTGTCATTACAATATGTATAACAGTTACATCATTTAGCGATATGGTGCCTCAGGAGTAGGTTGTGGTTATGGCAATTAATAGTTTAATGGATTTAATGGATAGTTTAATGAATGCGACAGGAGTCAGGTGATTGTATTTCACGGATAAACCGACCCACACCCACTGTATCGCACGCTTTAAAGAAGCCTCCGGAGTAGGTTGTGCTTGTGGAAATGAATAGTTTAATGGATTTAATGGATAGTTTAATGAGTGCGACAGGCGTCAGGTGATTGTATTTCAGGGATAAACCAACCCACACCCACTGTATCGCACGCTTTAAAGAAGCACATTTTGCGAGGCTCAAGTTAAGTTCAAGCTTCAACAAAGGAAATTACCGCCATAAAAAAAGTTAATCATTGGAACAAATGAGGTGGAAAGTTTTATATTATTATTGATTAGCCACTGTCGACAAGCCACTGTCGACAAGCCACTTTCGATAAGCCACTGTCGACTAGCCACTGTCGACTAGCCACTGTTGACAAGCAACTGTCGACCAGGCATTGTCAACTTGTCACTGTCGTCCTTCTTTCTCATAACAGATTTTCTCCTGTTAATAATAGGTTGGAGGAAAAAAAATACATTCATACGAATACATCGCTAGATAGCTGTAAAATTTCAAATTTATGTTCGTTGTTAAGCTGACTTTTTACACTAAAAAAAATTTTTTTTTTTGAAACGGAATTCAACATAGATAAAATTCAGTACATTTTACAGATTTTCTGTGATAAAGGCAAGAAAATGCAATTATATGATCGATACTTTACGAGATATCGATCACAAAAATAATGGATTTATTTTTCCCCAACCTAAAATTCTTCATTGGTCAATACAAATCCTGAGGTCTTTTCGAGAATAATCTGTCTCTACCTGTTTCGATGCTTTATTATCCCTCCCTTTCGTATTCTCACTATATAGTTTGATTCGATTAAAATTAGAATTCAGGTAATCTAATATAGGCAGCCCCTAGCAGAGACATGACCTAGCTAGAACCCTGCTTTCGGCCTCTACCGTTGACTCAGTTGCAGAGAGCCATACCCTTGTACACACCAACCGATGGTCAGGAGGAGGATGCCTATTTCGAATCTGAACTTTTGGGGGTTGTCGGTAGTCAAGTTGATGAAATTTGTTTACACGGAAAATATTTTGCACCAAAAAAGTTCAATTAATTTTTTAATTGATTCAAATATATATATTTTTAAAATAGACCAAAAAAATCCTATTTAAACAAATAATTGAATCAATTATTTATTTAATTAGATTTAAATCTGAAACCAATTAAAACCTCTAATTGGTTAAAATACTTTTTCTGTGTATTTAGATAAAAAATATAATTTATTTTTAAAATTATCTGTATTGTAACGTTTTTTGCAGTTGTAAAGAAATTGCTGCACAAAGTTTTTAAAATACTACAGTCTTAGGTGAAAGTATACTGTAAAGTTAAACACCTTTACAGTATACAGTGTAAAAAACTATAAAAATATTTCCAAAAATTAAACAAAAAATCTCTACAAACAAACCAAAGAGCTTTCTTGTGTTTATAGCAATCTTTTAAATCTCCTTATTACAACACAGTGAAGGACTTAAAAACACTTGTTATTTTTTCTGTTTTCATTTTACAAATTATAGTTTTTAGTGTTTATATTAAAGGAATCTTATATTTTTTCCATCTTTCACACTTTGCTTTATGGCACTTTACCAAAGATAGAATGAAAAAAAAATATAAATAAGAAACATGTGGTTGCCCATTACCAAAAGGCCACAAAAAACTGTATAAATATTTTTTTTTTCTCAACACAGAATATATTTGTTATAATAAAAATGTTCTTCAATTGTTGTTTATTTAAACAAACAGCTTCCAAAGGTCACTTACAGTAGCTTGTACTCTTATGCCAAAGTCTTTTACAATGTTGTTTAAAATTTATATACAAAATAATTATAAAATAAATTTTATACACCAGAAGCATTGTGTGGTGTTTTCTGTTTAGAAAAATGATTTAAAAACTTTGCCTGTTACAAAGTCATTATTCATTATTTTATATGACATTCTTTCTGCTTTTTGCTATTTAACAAAAATTTTTTACTTTTTAAAGATTTATTGAAATTTAAAAATTGTTTTGTTAGAAGAGTAAAAAATAATTTAACAAAAAATATATACATTTGTGGTGACAGTTTTATTAACTGACCACAAAATTTATGTTGTTAAAAGCTTTTTGTTTAGTACTCATACGGCAGCAAGTACTTACTTGCAGCAACAACAATAAAAACTTATTTTTAAAATATGATGAATTTACTAACAGAGGTTATCTTAAAGGTCAATGTAAAAAAACATATAAAATGGTATTCAACTTATTTGAATTTTCCTTAAAATTTTTATATTTCTTGGAATTTAATACAAAAATTAAAATTTAAATATTTTAAATAGTTTAAATAGTTTATAGCTCTGTAATGCCTCTTAATAATTTCCAATTTTATAGCGTAGTCTAGTCTACTGACTAGATAAAATACGTTCTCAGAGGGTGGGCGTTCTCCTAGTAGAGCACCTCGAAAGATATAATCATTTTTGCAAATGGCGTTATAAGTCAATTATATTTGATATTTGTAAATTATACAGTTGTTCTATACAAGAAGGCAACATTTTAGATATTTACTGCCCAAGAGCGTTATAAAATAATTGTGTAAATTTTTTTTACCAATAATAGGTTGGTGATATTAGCGCAGCGTTAACTTCGACGTCGATTTCCGTATTGTGGGCAAAAATTTCGCAGCTTCGCTGCTCGACTCGAACAGATTGGAACAACAAAGACTTTGCAGGCTGTGACCGCCACCGGACTGGTCGTTTTGCAGAAAATATCACTGCTATGGCTGCCGATATCGCTGGGAACGAAGAAACATCAAGAAGACGACTTTTCACGCAATTGGGCAATACCAGACCTGCCAACCCTACAGCAGATTTTAATGAAAGACTTACACTAACCGTCAGCCGCTTGTGAATTGCCCACTCCTCAATCTCAGCCTTAGCGATAAGGCGAATATTAAGCTATTACAGCATTAAACAAAATTTTCGTTTCTGGGGCAGTTAGTGGTGAAGAGTTACGTCAGTACCTGCTAATGGTCTTACCACTGGGTGAAAGTAATTGGTATTTTTTTGAGGACGCCCATATTTTTTTAAGAGGTATAGAACCATCCTTTTTTAGGAGACACTACCGACAATACGGTTACTGTTACTGTCGAACGCTACAGGGCGGCCACGATACACGACTTCTTACTGCCGAACATCAATTGGGGCCAGGTGACAATGCGGTTTCCACAAAAAGGTGCAAACTTACAAATAGCAGGACCCACAATAGATTTTATAAAGAAAGCATTTCCTTTTCGCGTAATCTCCCATTTTAGCGATTTGCAATGGCCAGCAAGATCACCGGATTTAACCATCCCAGGTTTTTTATCTTTGCGCCCCAGGCAATCGCAGCTCTTAGAGACAGGAATGCGATAACTGTATCACCGGAAATCTTGCAGAAAGTTATGGAAAATCCGATTATTTTATTTAGTTATTTACAAACAAAATTGGATGATTCAGTCGGCGTCACAACGTATTAATTAATTTTATGAAAATATTAAAGCCTTAATTTTTTGTACTAGACTTCTGTCCACAGAATTTTCATTGTTTTAGAAATTTATTTCTTATAGAATATTTTGAGAATGTGTAAATTTGTGAAAATCCTTTTGTGTATATGTGTGTTATTTGTGTCGTTATATGTGTGATAGCCCGCGGTACACGTGCACACAGATAATACAATTTTATTCGGGTGCCATGTGTACCGCCGGGAGTCACACTATTATTTTTTTGCTTTTATTCATTTAGAAAAATCAATTGTATCCTAAAATAAAATATTATTTGTCGCCTCGTTAGATTATCAACTTATATAAAAACAAGTAAGAGTGCTATAATCGGCAAAGAAGGCCCTCATCTAAAAAAAGTGGTTAAAATGAAAATGCATTGTTTTGCTAAATATTTAGCAAAGTGACACAAACCTACCTCGTTGAAAGCTGGTATGCTACTGATTTAAAATTCTTACATGTTTTGTTCTCTGTGAGATTCTCGTTGAGATTATGTATGTGCTCACAGACCCTTAGGGGTTTGCGTGGGGGCTCTTGATAATCGGCCATGCCGAATATTATACACCCTTCACCATAGTAATATTATAAACATATGTTAAATATACTCTTACTCTGTAATGTTTTCTAATATATTTTTTATCAAATTTTTTTTGTAAAAATTTTATATAAAATTTTATCGAAATTTTTTGCTATAATTTAATCGAAAATTTTTATGTAAAATTATATTGATAATTTTTTATCGAAAATTTTTTACTATAATTTTATCGAAAATTTATTGTAAAAATTTAATCGAAAATTTTTTGGAAAAATTTTTTCTAAAATTTCTTGTAAAATTGTAAATTGTAAAAATTCATCGAAAAATTTTTTTAAAGATTTTGTAGACAAGTTACGATAAAATTTATACAAAAACTTTTGGAGAAAATTTTATAAAAAATTTTTGGTAAAATTTTATCAAAAATTTTATAGAAAGTTTTTTGTAAACTATACTCGAGCTATTCATATTTGACGCACTGCGGCGCTATCTCTGCTTAAATTGCTCATCTACGCAAAATTTGAACGGAAAAACTTAATGTCCTTCTTTTAAGATTTTCGAAATTATAAACAAATCTGAATGTTTATTTAGAAATAAGCACCACTGTATAAAGGTGACCCGTTTCATTATGACTTCTCCCATTACAGGATAAGGTTATATATGCTTGTCTATCCCTAGTATGAATGGCAAATTTAAAAAATGTTAATAAACAATTGAATTAAGATTAGGATTGGATTATCCTTAAAATATATACAAAGTGAAATGATTGACATTTAACAAAAATATTGTAGAAAAAATGCAATTGAATAAAAGCAAGTTATCAACAAATCATATATGTATTTGAAAAAACTCATCAAATCAAACAAACAGATATTTGATATTTTTCTAATAACAATAAATCAAATAATGATTTGTTTACTAACATTTCAAACTATTTATTCTATTTAAATGCAAACAACAATACTTGCATAATATTAAACAAAATTGGAAACAAATTCGAAAAAATAAAAAAAAAATATGTTAAAAAGGTCAAAATTTTCATTTACACTTTATTCTTTAAATTATTTGAAAAAAAACACCCCGAAAAAGAATATATTGTTAACACATATTTGAGATACGAGTATTTTGATTTTATTATAATATTTTGCTAACAAAAAACTAATAGAATTTCATATACTTGATATTTGATATTTTGTCACATATGCTCTACTCATGTTTTCACACACATGCAGAAAACGATGAAATATTAGAGGGTCTTTTATAGACAAAAACTTATTTCACTTTCGTTTTTCACTGGTTTTCCATCTGTAATTCGTAAAGTTTGTTCATTATTTACTAACAATGATTTGTAATTTTGTTAACATTTGCACTATTTTAAATACAATTGAAACAAATAAAAGGAAATAGGGGATTTCTGTTTTTTTCTAACAAACTAAAATGTCATTTGTTTAAACAAAATAAAAATAAAAAGAGGGCAAGTATGTCACATAACAATGCAATCAACGTATCAAATGGCAAAAATATTTCAATTTAACTTATTTGTATGCTATAAATAAGTATAACAGTTTTTACAATTTAAATTGTTATATTGTAGTACAGATTATCAAATTTATTAATTAGATCATTGTTTAATATTACGAATTTGAAGTAAAGTTGGTGTCTAAGTTCAAGCAAGCTTTGAATTGAAGTTTTGTTAGGGTTATGGACAAATAAGAGTGCTATATTAGGCCATGCTGAATCTTAAATACCCTTCACCATAGAAATGGTTCTCCTACCCTGCTATGTTTCCCGATTTCACAATAATAAGCATTCGGTTTTTACTTTTATGGTTTTCAACTTCATTATTAAAAATATACTATAAAGGTAGAGGAAAACTTTTTGTTGTAAAAATTTTATCGAAAATGTTTGCAAAAATTGTATGAAAAATTATTTTTTAAAAATTTTATCGAAAATATTTTTTAAAAATTTTTTAGAAAATTCTTTATTTAAATTTTAACGATAATTTTTTGTAAATATTTTATAGAAATTGTGTGTAAAATTTATATTGAAAATTGTTGGCAAAAATTTAAGCGCTTTTCATTGTAAATATTTTATTGAAAATTTATTGTAAAAATGCTATTGAAAATCTTGTAAACATTTTATTAAAAATTTATCGAAAATTTTTCGTAGAAATTTTTTCGAAAATTTTTTTTCGTAGAAATTTTATCGATAACTTTTTGGTAGAAATTTTATCGAAAATTTTTCGTAGAAATTTTATCGATAACTTTTTGTTAGAAATTTTATGGCAAATTTTTCGTAGAAATTTTATCGAAATTTTTTTGTAAAAATTTTATCGAAATTTTTTTGTAAAAATTTTACCGAAATTTTTTTATAAAAATTTTATCGAAATTTTTTTGTAAAAATTTTATCGAAATTTTTTTGTAAAAATTTTATCGAAATTTTTTTGTAAAAATTTTATCGAAAATTTTTTGTTCATATTTTAGCGAAAAATTTTTGTTGATAATTTTCGAAAATTTTTTGTATAAATTTTATCGAAAAGTTTTTGTAAAAATTTTATCGAAAATTTTAGTAATGTTATCCAAAATTTTTTGTCGAAATTTTATCGGAAATTATTCGTAGAAATTTTATCGAAAATTATTCGTAGAAATTTTATCAAAAAATTTTTTTTTTTAAATTTTATCGAAAATTTTTTGTTAATATTTTATCAAAAATATTTTGTAAAAGTTTTTTCGAAAATTTTTTGTTCATATTTTAGCAAAAAATTTTTGTTGTTATTTATAGAAAATGTTTTGTAAAATTTGATCGAAAAAAATTTTTTTTTTAAGTTTATTGAAAATTTGTTGTTGTGGGTGGGTCATATTGATTTTGGATAGATTTTATTATTGAATAAGATTACTAGATTCAAAAGTTAAATATTTCTAGACGTTTGGAAAACTAGAAGATTTTCTCTTATAATATGAGAACAAGAAAAATGATTTAAGGTAGATTTTCTATTAGTTTATTGTTTGTTGTGCAGCTTGCTGTATTGGGCACTTTATATTCTTTACTGTACTTCCTACAGTTTTTCTTTTTTATAAATGTAAGTATGGAAGGCTGTTTAGAGTTTCAAGCCGGTTCAGTTTTATAACAAGGATCCAAATATAAAATACATTGATACATGTTTTTAAACACAATCAATCATTTCATCAATTTAAGTTGGCACACCATTAGGATTGTTCTATCTTCCCTCTCTTCCTTGAAGCATTTATATATATTTATTTTAAAATTATTTAAACCATTTATTTATGCCTATATGTAACTAATATTTGTGATATACTTATTTAAACTTATTTGTTAATGCCAATATTTTGCCTTGTTTTCGAAATTTAAAATTTCTTTGGATTTGGTTTTCGTAATTCAATATATTTAATCTAAATTACTTCCTGTATTTCGTATACATGTACTTTTATTGAGTCATTTGTTAGGCATCGTTGCCAATTTTAAATTACATCTATACATTTTTTGCAAAAAATTAAAAAAACCAAATAAAGCAAGAGGAAATCATTTTCAAAGATCTTTGCGTTTATTTAAATGCTAACGATGCAATATTTCCTTCAGCACATTACAGCAGACAAATAATGAGGAAAACAGAGAAAAAAAAAACACATTAAGTCTAATAAGATAGATTTAGTGTTTTGTAAGACAAAATGCAGAAATATCTTAAGGGTTTTTCTTTTTTCCTTTTATTAAAACTATTTTGCTTGATCTTTTTCGCTGCCTTCTTTTGGGTGTGTAGATCACAAGTTTATTCAGCCACATAAGATGAATCTGCATTTTGATAAACTCCCTCAATTGAGTTTTATTAACAGCCATAACAGGGCTAATGCTGCTGCTGGTGATGATGTCTTTATTGTGTTTAATTTTATTCGAGTAAAATTTGAAAAGAAATAAGATTTATGTTCTAAACAACGAAAAGCAAAAGCTCCCAAGAATTTAGTTAGAAGGAATTTTTAAAGAAAATTAAATTTTATTTGTAAATCTGTAGCTTTTGATGTATTTTTTTTTAAATTAAAAAGGGTTATTAGGAAAAATAATTTAATTAGTTCTTTTAATATAGTATTTTTCGTTGGATGAATTGGACGAAATTAAAAACGTATTTTTACTTTTAATTTTCTATAGCTCTTTTAGAACATGGATGCCTAGAGCATCTACGCCTTAGAAAAAGTAATGCAATTACACCAGCATCCATGATGAGGAATAATGTCGACAAATACCATTCGATACTGAGAGTAATGACTAGTGTTAGCATTAGACCCAACGAAAGTAGGGTAGTCGTAAATTAAAATCATTGATGACCGAAAGAGGTGATCGAAAAGGGCCCACAAAATTTGTGATCTGCTTCGATAACCCACCTACATTAAAATTTTTGCCGCAGCATTTGCAACAAATTTTTGGGTGTTGGATGCTAGATGTTGGTTTTTGTGTATCGCATATTTATTTTATTATGTTGGTTGGCACCTTGCGCCACGAAAGCTTTCCCTGCCCCAAATGTGCAGACAATAAATCCCATCCACATGTGGATCGCAGTAGATAGTTAGACCCAACCTGTTACGTGGAGATATCTAGTCAGTTCACCTAGACTGGTTCCTGATAATTCCGGTAAGTCGCCTATTATATTTTCTCTCAGAACTTTACGTCTCGAAAAATGGTGTGCCGAGTACTGTTTCTTCTTTGAGCCCTGTATCTGGCAGGTACTACAGTGCCTAGTTTTAGGATGATTAAGCGATGTCCGTCTGCCGTTGTTCGGGTTGAAATCAACTTTGCCAAGGCACCAGAAGAGGTATAGAAAATTTAAGCTCACCAATCTGCCGGACATAGTTTCACGTTCCAATTGTAGAAGGACAGTAAGGAAAAAATAAAATCGTGGTTTGTTTGTTGGTGTTTTGTTGAAGCTTTAATATTCTGTAATATTATTCTATAACATGCATACTTCTCATTGTGTTTTGTAGAATTTTATTACTTATTTGTGGCTTCTCTAAAATTAGGCAAAAGGTTTCCTGATGAACTGGCCTGAGCAACCAGTGAAATACGTATAGGAATTAGCTCTTTTCCCCGAATAAATAAATTACATTTTTATTAAAAACGTTACGGATAATTAGCATAATATTAAATAAATAGTTTCACGTTGTTTTAATTTTTTTCGGTTGTAATGATTCTCTTATTTTACAAAAAAAAATTCGATAAAATAAAAAAAAAAAAAATTTTCTATAAAATTTTTACAAAAAATTTTTACGATAAATTTTCGATAAAATTTAAAAAAAAAATAAAATAAAATTTTTACAAAAAAATTTCGATAAAATTTTTACAAAAAAATTTCGATAAAATTTTTACAAAAAAATTTCCATAAAATTTTTACATAAAAATTTCGATAAAATTTTTGCAAAAAATTTTACAAAAAAACTTTCTATAAAATTTTTACAACAAAATTTTCGGTCAAATATTTACAAAAAAAATTTCGATAAAATTTTTATAAAAAGAGTGTTTATAAGTTGTAGAATTTTTTTTTGTTTATAATTAAGTTTTGGTAAGTTCAGCTTCAGGTCTTGGTATAAATAAATTTGAAAAAATCTTTGGTGGGGTTGTTTAAAATTATTTATTTATTTATCCGATATTTCGGCCAACTCTGTTGATCATCTTAGGGGATAGTTTTTTATACTATTCAGTAGTGTCGTCACTTGTTTTTCTTTAAAACCTTTGTCACCTACATTTTTATAAAACCAAAATCTTTCGATACAATTTTTACAATAAATTTTCGATAAAATTGTACATAAAATTTAAACAAACATTTTCGATAAAATTTTTACAAACAAATTTCGATAAAATTTTTACAAAAAATTTTCAATAAAATATTTACAAAAAAAAATTTTACAAAAAAATTTACATTAAATTTTTACAAAAAATTTTACATAAAATTAAAAAAAAAATTACATAAAATAAAAAAAAAAATTTTACATAAAATTTTCACAAAAAAATTTCGATAAAATTTTTATAAAAAAATTTCGATAAAATTTTTACAAAAAAATTTCGATAAAATATCTATATATTATATATGTAATAATTTAAAAATATTGTTCCTAATGGCATCAAGCGCCATTGCGACCGATGCAGCATACGACACATTTGGTCTGCCATCCGCCTGTTCATTTACAAAATAGTCACTAAGTGCTGCTTGACGGCATAGCATCTCTAATGCGTCCTAGCATTGCCTTATCAGAATGTAGTATGTAATAAGTGCTTTTAGTGACAGGAGAGCCTCCTGCCTGTCAACAAAAATGCAGAACTTCCCCCCAAACATTCCTCCCAAGTAGAACTCTATATGCCTCCTAATAGCCACAATTTCAGCCTAAATTTGCCCCGTTGAGAAGACGTATTTATTAGTTCGTAAATAAATATTGCCAAAATTACTAAAAGATTGACAAACTTTTTGTGATTTTCAAAGCTATCAATTTATTTTATAAAATACGCCTTAACAGTGTAAAATATTACATTTTTCAATCAAATAATTTAAAAGTTTTTGTGATCGAGTTGGACAATCATTAAATCTCTATATGCTTCGCCTTTTGTTTAATGTAATTGTTATCTTCTGTGCGTTCAATTTAAATTCTTGAGTTCCTATAAAAAAAAAAGTTTTCCCTCAAAATATCGCAAGTTTAAGATCTTTTCACACCTTATAATATTATTGTGGTTTCAGATACAAATAAGAATACAGTGTATTTTTAAAATACATGTGCTGCTTTCGATTTTCTGGAAATATTTTTTCTTTATTTCTTCTTATTAAATGTTTACTTTACCTTTTTATTGGGTTTTTAATGGTGAGAGTATTTTTTTCTTATGCAAAATGTACACAAGAATTTCCAAGAATTTGACTTTAATGCGTTGGTATGTAACATTTCATTTTTATATTTTAATTCATTGAAGATACAAAAAGTATTGAATGGCAAAAGGTATGGCACATGATTTTGCCCAACGTAGACAAGATAACAACAGGCTTTGTGGAAATTTTATTCTTTTGATGTTTTTTTTTTTGTTATGTGTAAAACACAATTCCAGAAAACCATATGGCCATTTATTCTTTGTGAAATAAAAGACTTCAAATTATTTTTGTTTTATTTTTGGTTTCAAATAATCAATCATTTGAAGCTAATTGAATTACAATATTTAATTTTAATTGCTTAAGGGTTATTGAAATTTCCTAATAAACAAAATTAAATGAAATGAAACGCTACTGGATCTACTTAAAATGTCATTAAAAACAATTCTAATTATTTTGACACGCCAACAAATGTTCGCCGTCAATTTGAAAGACATTAACATACATTTCTCCTATGAGTACAGATATTTAAGCCAAACAACCAATCAACCAAAGAGAGAAAAAATACACTTTAAAGATTTTAACATAAAAAAGCACTTGCTTTATGGATTAGTTTAAACTAAAAAAAAAAAAAAATTAAATTAAAATTATTCCCCTAAGGTACCTTTATTCTTAATCCCCTTTTATTTGGTGCAGAAGCCACCCCCAAATAAATAAATTCCAAATTTTTTTAATTGTTCCTTATGACTCCCCAGTGTCTTTTTTAGTTTTGGGAGGATTGGTATACATACTCGTACAGGAAAAACTTCTAAAAATATTTCAAATTTAAATAAACAATTAGTTGATTTGTGTCTATATAAAATGACAGAAGCTAATGAGTGAGGTCACCCATTTTTTTCATTTTAAATATATGTATATTGAGCGTTTATTTAGTTGCTTAAACATTAAACATCAACTAAGAAACTCAACCCAAATAAACTTTTAAATTTAAGACTGACAATTTCTTTTCTTCTTTTTTTTTTTTGACATGATGCCAATTCCGGCATATTTGTTTATATTTAAATTCTTAATAATTTACGATTGTCCGTCTTAACGTGGCCAGTCGTACAATTACCGCCGATGTTTTATCTTTTTTTTACCATCGATTAATTTTTAAGTTTGTAAATGAAAAATAACTACCGGGAGTTGTATCTGTTGAAGTGTGCTAATGGAAGCATTTCCAACTTTTAGTCATTAATTTTTCAAAGTAAGTAACATTTGGGCCATCGATTGCCTTTTTATATCTTTTGGGAAGCTTAAGAACAGAGAAGACAGGTGAGAAAATCTATATAAATAAAATCAAATGTCGTTCGTTGGTAATCGCATCATTTAGCAAGAGCTGTACCAGTTTAAAAAAATGTTTATTTCAATCTTCATCATGACCCAAATTTTTTACGGAATGAGAAATTGACCACGCCCACTCTTCAAGTAGCTAGAGAACTATAAAATGTAGATCTTTGAATTATTGCACCCTTAGATCTTTGAAATATTGCACCCTTACTAATATACATAGTTCATCGAAATACAGGCTGGATTGGAGTAGTGGACGTGTTACCTACCATACAAAGTAAACAATTATTATCGTATACCTAGAGAGTAGGCAATATGTGTGCACACAGAACAGTCAGGGATTTTCGTCGGTTTATATGATCAGTTTGATTAAAACTTAAGTCGACTTTAAGAGTTATTTTTATAAGAGCTTCTGAACATAAATCTATGCATATATTAAAACAGTAGCTGTATTCGCATCACATAAAAACTACTGGATGGATTTACAAAAAAAAAAAAATTCCGCTAAAATATCTTACTTCCAAGAGAAAGTGGAGAAAAAACGACGATTTTTTTTTACCGATTTAAAGGTACTGCATATTTTAAGGTATTTTTTTATTATTGAAAGCGGGATATTTAAGACGCTGTTGCTCAACAGATGGCACTGTTTTAAAATAATGACAATATATTATTTGAAAGCGGGATATTTTAAACAAGGTTGCCAATAGATGGCGCTATTTTAAAATAATGATAAAATATAAATTGAAAGCGGGATATTTTACCCATCCATGAATAAAATGGTAAAATTTATAAAAAATTCTAAAAATCTAAAAGTTATTGTAAAGCTCTGTAAAAGATATTTAATAAAGAGTGATTTTTTAAGAGCTTGAGAACTTTTTTAAAAAAAAAAACGCATAAAATTTGCAAAATCTCATCGGTTCTTTATTTGAAACGTTAGATTGGTCCATGACATTTACTTTTTGAAGATAATTTCATTTAAATGTTGACCGCGGCTGCGTCTTAGGTGGTCCATTCGGAAAGTCCAATTTTGGGCAACTTTTTCGAGCATTTCGGCCGGAATAGCCCGAATTTCTTCGGAAATGTTGTCTTCCAAAGCTGGAATAGTTGCTGGCTTATTTCTGTAGACCTTAGACTTGACGTAGCCCCACAAAAAATAGTCTAAAGGCATCAAATCGCATGATCTTGGTGGCCAACTTACCGGTCCATTTCTTGAGATGAATTGTTCTCCGAAGTTTTCCCTCAAAATGGCCATAGAATCGCGAGCTGTGTGGCATGTAGCGCCATGTTGTTGAAACCACATGTCAACCAAGTTCAGTTGTTCCATTTTTGGTAACAAAAAGTTTGTTAGCATCGAACGATAGCGATCGCCATTCACCGTAACGTTGCGTCCAACAGCATCTTTGAAAAAATACGGTCCAATGATTCCACCAGCGTACAAACCACACCAAACAGTGCATTTTTCGGGATGCATGGGCAGTTCTTGAACGGCTTCTGGTTACTCTTCACTCCAAATGCGGCAATTTTGCTTATTTACGTAGCCATTCAACCAGAAATGAGCCTCATCGCTGAACAAAATTTGTCGATAAAACACATTTCGAACCGAACACTGATTTTGGTAATAAAATTCAATGATTTGCAAGCGTTGCTCGTTAGTAAGTCTATTCATGATGAAATGTCAAAGCATACTGAGCATCTTTCTCTTTGGCACCATGTCTGAAATCTCACGTGATCTGTCAAATACTAATGCATGAAAATCCTAACCTCAAAAAAATCACCCATTATATGTGATCCGGTCTGTGAAAAGGTGGCTTATGACTCAAAAACAAAATTTTGAAAAATTAGCTCTTAAAGATAAACAATGCATAGGCCGGGTCATATATATTAATAACAATGTAATTCCACTGTTGCCAAATTTGTTTAAAATATCCCACCTTCAAAAATAAAAGGTGCACAACCGTGTTTAAAATATCCCAGTTTTAAACCGAAAATTTCAGTACCTTTAAACCGGAAATTTCGTACTTTCAATGCTTTTTCTCCACTTTCTCTTGGCAGAAATATTTTTGCGAAAAAAAGGATCCTATAGTGGAATCAGGATGCAAAATTTTGTTAAAATGCAGCCAGTAGTTTAACGTGATGCGAACGCAAAAGAAAAGAAGAAAAAACGGACGTTCAGATAGATACACAGACAGACGGAAATGAGCTACTATTTTTTTTTGTATGAATAGATATGTCATGTAGGCATACATGTAATCATTTAGATATAAAAATTAATTGAGCATATGTCGATATATCGGTGTCTCCTTCCTAATTTCGAAAGAAATATAGACCTGTGATGGCCGTTGGCCGACCATCGAATGCCTAATTATTTATCTTGCTTTGTTTCCTTGTTGACATATCCATTTAACCAAAAATTGGATTTATCATTAAACAAGATTTTCCGGTAAAAAATTTGATCAGTTTGCAATTGCTTATGAGACCAACCAGCTAATGGTCATTCTAGCACAAGCTGAATCTTGTATGGATATAAACCAAGATATCTACGTAAAATTATCCATGTAAAGGACGTATTAAGCTACTGTGATCGGGAGCTTATTGGGATAACTTCTGCAAGATCACTGCAGAAGTCTCTTCTTTAACTTTATTGTGGGCGGCAAATTCAAGTCGAATTGCAGCAAATGCTGCATGACTTGAATTGAATTATTCTCATCATAGTTAGTGTTTATAAATTTATTTTTTAAAATATCTTACTATAAAGCTTTACATAATTGCAAATTTTTCAAGTAATATTTATTAAAACACCTCCAATATTATTTAGTTAAGTCATTCTGATAGCGCCCTCGTATTTCTGCATATTAGTTCAGATTTCTTAAAACAAAAGTGTCTCATTCCCGTTGTTATAACCCAATGTCTTTATTTACCCCTCAATATACAATACAGTAAAAGTTTGTTAAAAACCAAAACCAAAACATACATTTTGTTTACTTTAAACAAATTCGTTGTTTTGTTTATTTATTTTACTTAATGTCAGTTTTCTTCGTTTAGTTCCGCTGTTAAATGACTGCAACCGCATTATTTAAAACATAGGATTTGCAGCATGTGTTTCTGTTTAAAAGAAAACAAAAAAAAAAAATAATTGTCTTTTAAATCCTGATGGCCAACAATTAAAACAGAAGCGACACTTTAATGGCTGTTATTTGTGTAACCACATCACTGACAGTTTGTGTGATTTTGTTGATTCTCTTCTTTTGCTATATATAAAGCTTTCTGTGTTTGGAACGAAATGACAAGTAATGATTGTCGTTAATTGTTAATTTTGATATTTGTTGACACATTTTTTTTTAAGAAAGAAAACAGATTTTTTCAAAGATTTTTTTATTTTTTGAAATTTTGAAATGACCTAATAAAACAATTTATGGCAACTAAATTGTATTCGTCAAAAACGAAGTTTTTCAAAAACTACACTGAAAAAAACTTATTAACTAAGGCTATGCACAGTCTGCAAATATGATCATCTTCTATTTTCGTCTTGGCTAGATGATAATAGAAGTCTGTATGACCTGTCGCTAACTCAGTTATCAGTATAAGGTACTTCTATTATATCGGGTGGTTAAAATTTAAGGGCCGATGTTGAATGTGAAACATACCTAAACGACAAATTTATTCTGCATTTAATTTCACATTTCTCAATTTCAGACTAACACAATTCGAACCATGGAAAGATACACAATTGAGCAATGGCCAGAATGGTGGCAAGAAATGGCAACGTTGGGTGATGAATTTTCGAAGAAAATCATCTTCAGATATGAGGCTCATTTTCACCTCAGTGGATTCGTCAATAAGCAGAATTGTCGCATTTAGGCGAATGGTAAGCCAAGAGTGATTGTCGAAAAACCAATGCACCCACAAGGAGTGACTGTTTGGTGCGGATTATGGGCTGGCGGCATTATCGGGCCGTATTTTTTTTTTTAAATGAGGCCAGTCAGGGAGTTACTGTGAATGATGTTCGATATCGTGATATGATAACGAACTTTTTATGGCCCGAATTTGAACATATGGATGTGGACGATATGTGGTTTCAACCGGACGGTTCCAGTTGCCACAAAGCTAATGAGACAATGGCTCTTTTGCGCGACAAATTCAATGGCCGTGTAATCTCACGTGGTGGCGATGTCAATTGGCCGCCAAGATAATGTGATTTGACATCGTTGGACTTCTTTCTTTGGGGTTATTTAAAAGGTGTACGTCGATAAGCCAGCAACAATTCAAGAGCTAAAGGATGAGATAATTCGGCACATTAACGACATAGAAAACCTCAATTATGCCTCAGAGGCATTGAAAATTTGGAGCATCGGATGGGGTGTGCCGCCGAGGTTGCGGCGGCCATTTGGCCGACATTTTCGTCCATACCTAATTGAACCATACCAATATTATCAAAATAAAAATAAATGACAATAACTTCAAAATCAACATCGGCCCTTAAAAATTTAATCACCCTTTATCTGAGCATCTTACTGACTTTCATGCCAAGGGGAACGCATGATTATGCTTTGAAAGTAATCCACACGAAATCGTAAGACTTTTACGTATTTACCTCATACAAAGGTACCCCTCTCTGGATAAAATTCTAAAATCTTTATAAAATTCTAAGTTTCTAAAAATTATTGTAAAGCTCTGTAAAAGACAGACAGGAAATGAGTTACTCAAAATTTTATAACAGCGCCATCTGTTGCGTAGCATAGCTTAAAATATACAGCTTTTAAAAATAAAAGATGCCTTAAAGTATGCAGTACTTTAAATCGGTAAAAATCGGTGTACATTTACAGCTTTTTCGCCACTTTTTCTTAGAAATGAGATATTTTTGGAGAAAAAAATACTATATTGGAATTAGGATACCTCTTCACAAAATTCTGTTAAAGTCCAGGCAGTAGTTTTAATGTGATAAGGACACAGACAGACAGACGGAAAATGAGTGACTAGATTTTGTCTGGTTTTAAAGAAAACCTTACGTTTTTGCTTGCCTTCACCCAGAGCATTTGACGGGTATTGAACACGAAACCCCCAGTCTGATAGACTAGCGTGCTACCAATCAATCTATTGAGGCATCGAATCTCTTACTTTGAACTTTCTAAATTATTTAAGACTGCAAAGAAAAAAAGTGTTTAATAAAATGTCCTTAAAACGCATTGAAAAACTAAAAAATGGCGCACTAAAACATCGAAAGGTAAACGTAATACCCTAAGATTCGGAAATCAGTTAATCTAAAATCTCTGATATTTTTTTTTTCCTAATAATTTTTAGTGAATTTATAATTTGGGTTATTAGCACGCTACGGGAATTAATTAAATATTTTTTGGCATAGGCCCAAAACCCAGCAATAAATTGTTTTAATATATTGGGCATGTAAGTAAATCGTCTGAATCATTGAGTAATTTAACAAGGCTCGGTACCATCCCATAAAACCCTTGAACAGCAACTTTATTTCTTCAAATATCCCTCGAACTTGAATCCAATACATATTTCAATTTGGTCTATACCAACTAAAAGGTATGAGTATGTCAACGCCTTGAATATTATTTTACAGAGAAGGAAACAAAGTATCACCAGGCCACATTCGTGAAGCTAATTTAAATATTTTTTCCTAAAATCTGAAATGTTTTTAAATTACAAAATTACTAACAGAATAAATTTTTTAATTAATAACACACTTTTAAGTTATAATAAATTAGTCATGTGCGAGTTATACGTAACTTACACCATGAAATCGTTTCATGAAATTTCTTCAATTCTCTTTTGAACTTTCTTGTTTTTCCTTGCCTCTCTACACCTCTTGCCACCACAAAACCGGTTTCATGCAACTGATTTCATGAAAAATGTCATCGTGTAATTTAGCTATTAGACTCACACACGTACGGTTCCGTACTATATTCATGTTCAGTATAATTTAAAAATACCAGTTGTTCATTTCTTTATGTCTTATGGGACACCCTTAAATTTTAAAATTAAATTTTAGTATGTAATTGATTTTATAGCGGCCATGGTAATACACTTTCTATTAAAATATCAGGAGCCCACCTATTGCGGTTAAAAAAATAAGGTAATATTCGCGAAAAACACGTCACTAATGGACACACTTCAATTTTAAGTATTTAATTTTTAAGTTTTTTTTAGACTTGTTTATAAAGCGAAATACGTTTTTATTACATTTTGTAAATTATTAGTGTATACCTCCTACAGTTCAAGAAATAAACACATATTCGTGAATAACACCTCTCTATCGGAACACCCTATAAGTTTAAATTTTTGTTGTTACAGCGGCCACAGCTATACACCTTCTGTGAAAATTTCAAGAGTCTACCTATTATGGTTCAAAACTTATGCCTTATACATGCAAATCACACCACTATCGGAACACCCTTTAATTATTAGTTTTATTTTTTTTTTTATACTTGTTTATATAGTGAACTAAGTTTTAATTACTGTTTGTAAATTTCAAGTGTATCCCTCCTACAGTTCAAGAAATAAACACATTTTCGTGAATAACACCTCTCTATTGGAACACCCTATAAGTTTTAGTATATGTTGCTATAGCGGCAACAGCTATACATCATTTGTGAAAATTTCAAGAGTCTAGCTATTATGGTTCCAGAGATAAAAGGCGCTGACAGACGGACAGACGGACAGAAATTGTAGCGAAAACAATAGGGTTACGTTTTCACTCTTTGTGTACGGAACCCTAAAAACGACTTCACAAACTCATATTTTATCATCTTAAATATCAAAATTTTATACTATTTTATCAACATGTCTGCCCATTTATCCAAGTTAAAGCAAAACTAATTAAATTTTCTTGCCATAATATTTTAAATTCATAAAACTAAATGATATTTTTTGAAAATATTCACAGTTGACATAATAAATGTAAGCCACAATATTTTATTACCAGATTTTACTATAAGTTATGTAACTGTATAAATATAATTATCTTATGAATAATGTTCTTGGTAAAAATTCTTAAATAAAACTAAAAGAAATGTTCTTTTAAGAAAATTAGTGTGCAGAGAAAAACTTGAAGAAAAAAATACGAAAATAACTTTAATTTTATTTATATAAAAGACCTTGTAAAGATGAAACTGAAATCTCACAAAAGTTTAATTTAAACCCACAAAACTATGCTATACTATACTAACCCTAAAAATAGTCTACAGATTTTGTTATTTCTTTCATAATCCTTTTAACACTTTTGAAATATTTCTATAATATTTGTTGTTTGTTCTATTAAAATAAACTTAATTAAAATTATTTTGTTGCTTTTATGCTTATTAAAACTTTATATAAAAACTAAAACAAGAGAACCTTGTATTTAATTCACATAATTTTTAACTAACCAAACAACCATATGGTATTTTTCCTCTAGCCTTATCAGCAAAAATAATAAAAGAAAAACTTCAACTCTCTCTCTCAATGGGTAAAGGATTTTATGTGTAGTAGTGAAGGGCGCCTTAAGGTATGTTGTATTTAAATTGTTTACATTAAAAATAACATTAAATGTCAAAGGCTGGCTTAAAGCCCCAACATGTGTTGGTAAAGAAATTTTGTTACATGCATGTGTGTTGAAGTGTACGTGTACGTGTATGTGTGCAAAAAAAAACAAGAAAGAAAACAAATATGTTTATGTAGGTATGTTATAACTAGTGTTAACAAATATTTCTTCTAAATGAAACAAATAATACATACAAACGTGTCGCACACAAAATCATAAACAGTCACAACTCTAAATTCATAAATGTTCAGGAGAGGCAAAATATAGTTTTAATAAACATAATTGTAGTTTTATAATCAAATTGAATTCCACATTGATAGTATTTTTCCAGTAAAAAAGCCTGTGATGCAAACGAAATTTTCGTGATCGTTAGAGATTTGATCTGTGGCTTAGAAAAAAAATAACGTTTTTGTTAAATTTTGTGTTATGACTGTTTATGATTTAGTGTGCGACATGTATAAATAAAAGCATGTGAGTGTATAAATACAAACAACTGCAGTTGTTTGTTAGTTGTAATACACACAGAAAAGGTAAATACCAATAAAATAATTTAAACAAGAACATAATTACACACACGCATTAAAAGAATTACCAAAACATATAGAACAATACATACAAGAACTCTTAAACACCTGTATTTACTTTTATTTTGCTGTTTTAAAATCAAAGAAAATTCCTTTACAGCAAAATATGAAAAAAAAACTTTTTTTATGTAGTTTAAGTTGCTACTGTCGCATGTGGAAAAAGCATAAGTCGGGCAATGAAATTATAAAGAAGCAAGAAGCAAGGGAGCAAACAAAAGCTGAAATAAAAAGGGTTTATTTAATATTGACTTATTTACACATATATGTATGTATATTGTTTTTAGCTTAGTACAGTAGATAAGAAAATTGTTCGTCTTAGTATCCTCTTTAAATATATGTAAGCTTTATGCCGATAACACCGTTTAGAAAAACTTTGCTGAACTGCAAATGTGAGGGATGTAAAATATGAAGTTGGAAGCTTTCTTTGTTTTTAGAGGACTAAAACTAATTTAAAATTTTAAGACATGTATTAAAATGCTAAGGTTTTAAGCTCCTAACATTTAACATTAAAGAACATGACATAAAACTCACATAGGCCGGTACTACTTACACTCCTAATTAATTACAGCAGAGAGCAGCTTAAGTAAGTTTGTTTTAATCAGTGCAACACAAAATAGATGGCATAAAGCCAGATAGAATACTTTGTGACTTTTTAAACTTCCCGCGTAGTTCATTAAAATTCAACACCGCTTCCATAAACTACGATCTGTTGGCACGTTACTAAAATTCCGCGACTATAGTGTTTCTACCATTAAAGGGAGAACAATTTTTGAATTTCGAGTGCAAACCAAACACTGTTTTGCGTAATAAACGACCACTGAATGTAAGGAATGGCCTTATCTTTACATATAATAAAATAGTAACTTATTTCCTATCTGTCTGTCTTTGTTTGTGTTTGTCTTTCTTTGTTTGTGTTCGCATCACGTAAATACTAAGGGCTGAATTATTAGAAAATTTATTGAGGAGGTACCTTAGTAGCCTTATTCCAATATAGGATACTTTTCTTTCGCAAAAATATCATTTACAAGAGAAAGTGGAGAAAAAGCAATGAAATTACGCCGATTTTTTTTTAACGATTTAAAGGTACTGCATACTTTGAGGCAGCTTTTATCTTTGTAAGCGCGATATTTTAAACATGGTTGCGCAACAGAAGGCGCTATTATAAAATAATAAAATGAATTGAAAGCGGGATATTTTAAACATGGTTGCACAACAGATGGCGCTGTTTGAAAATAATATGAATTACTTACTGCCAGTTAGCCAATTGAGTAAAATTTGTACTTGATTTGTATTTTTACTTTGTGGAAATACACTGATATTAAAATATTTTAAACACCTTTACATTACATTACATTAATTTTTAGAATTTATATAATTTTTAAAATCTTGTCGAGGGATGGGTACCTTTATATAAAGTGAATATTTTTGAGTCTTGAAATTTAATGTGGATTACTTTCAAAGCAAAATCGAACAAAATATCGTCAGGACACACAAAACATGTGTGGGCACAGCTAGTAAATACTTTAAGGACTATTCTCTTTCTCTTTGCATCTCCTACAAAGCTTCTACGGAGCCTCTCCAGGGCTTCTACAAAGCCTCTTTATTTTTTGTCTTGTTTCCATTTTGTTAGTCTTTCTTCTTGTTTTTCTGGCGAAGCAAATCATTAGTCTTTTCAGTCGTTGCCTAGGATTGCGTAGTGCCATATGGTGTGGAGTCTTTCTGACTATTTTTCACTCGCCCTTTCTTCATATTTAGATGGCGCTTCCTGAACGTCCATGTAATGTTGACCTTTCTTTTGAATGATATAGAAGTAACACTCAGGCAATTAATGCCTATATTAATCGTGTTAGTTTCTTCGAAACAGGATAGGAATAGATTAGAAAGATGGTTAGTTAGACTGATAGTAAAGCTATACTTTCGGCAACATTGCAATTGCACGTTATGTTTATTTTTAGAATAATGTTGCAGCGCCTCTGGTATTATTTAGGCGTTTTAATTTCGAAGCTAGTACAGCCAATTTATTAATTAATTTACTTTACCGTCGATTTAGTGCTCTACGTTATATCGACGAAGAGGCGTGCTGATATGTACTATTGTAAATATAATTTAATATATATAAGAAAAATTGATGTTGCCACGGCTGGGTATCGAACTCGTGAACATGCTAACTGTATAAACTTTAGCTGGTAGTGAGCTAGAAGGAGTGAGCTGTAAGTACAAAACATCAGTAGGATTTTTGGTGGATTTGTCTGGAGGCTGGTTGAAGGCTTAAGAGCCTTAAAAATCGAACAAGGCATAGGATTTTTCATCCCTGCCGGACTAGGCATCATCAATATCAATAGTAAAAAATGGTTTAAGGAACTCTTTTGTAGTCGTACTACCGCAAAAAAGAATGAGTGTGATTCATTTAACGAATTTTATTTACTCGCTATATAAAAGGAAACGTCCACAAAAGCCCCCATCTAGATTTTCATCTTGTTATAAAATATCGCCTTGGGCTTATGTGGGAAGCTTGCACAATTTAGGTATTTCCGAAGTCCAAGCAGTGAAGACTTTATTTTTCAGAAGCCAGAAGAAAGCCTACTGTATCTCTTATCCATACCTTTTGAGTTGTGCCTGTAAGACTCATTATTTCCTATCATTTCATTATCCACTTTATCTCTTGAATTTGTCAAGCGGAAATCCTTTCATGTTAGCTGCACAAGCTAATGGAGCTTCAGAACATATTCTAGCACGCGAATGGAGTGCAGCTTCGTGTTGATATTAAAAATATTGCATTTTATGCCTGGGGTATTCGTGAGTACTTCTCAATTTTTTGGCGTTTCTGTAAGGCTTTCTAGCATCGCATTTCCCGTTATATCTTAAATTGAAACCCGAAGAAAATCTACACGGAAAACTATCCATAGTTAGACACTAGAAGAAAATAAAACATTTTGTGGGTCGATATATTCTTCAGCCTTCTGCGTATAAAATATTTTTTTAACCCTCTTGAGTAGTTGGACACAATAAACGAACTTAAGCCTCACTTTAACAATTTATTTGTATGTTAATAAAAACTTCGATAATAAATTTATATATTTACCCCCATATTTATAAAAAATAAAATATATTTGAAATCTATTTTAGAACAAATCTTTCATACAAAATTTGTTCTAAAATACATTTTAAATAAGTTTTGTTTTTTATGAAAATGGGGGTTAAAATAATTCTGAGTTTTCTTCTTCACTGTAAAATATTTGGGTGTGTGAATTAATAAACAAGACTTTATTTTAAATATTTATATTTAATATGACCTAAACTGTTTTATATCCTAAGGTGGAAAAACTTAAAGTTAAGGTTAGTTGCCTTAGCTCAAACTACAAATATATGAAACCATGCACACACACACACGTACACATATATGTATGTATTATATGTGAAGTATATTATGCAAACTAAAGCTATATTTATTATATTCTATATATGTATTTTTCAAGAAGCACACACACATACGTCTTTATGTTTAAGCCATTTTTCTAGGTATAAGTTTATCATGTTATTCATAAAGTAAGCAAGTATATTTGTATTTAAGCCATGTATAAACATCGACATATATGTAGCTTCAAATACTTGTAAGTATAGGGGTTTATGTATTTGCATGCTTGAGTGCAGGTGACTTTGAATGTTTTAAATGTGATTTATAACATTTTACAAGCATAAGTGCGAACAATTTACAACATTGTGTGTAAATATAAAACAATTTATTATTTTACATGGAAAATTTAACGATTTTCTAAATATAATATACTACAATAAAATACATATATGTACATATATATCTAAATATTTAAAATGTAAATATTTAAGATGTATGCAATACATATGTATACTCGTTTGTGTAGAAAATACTGAAAATAAGATGTTTTACAGAACAATGAAAGGAAAAAAACAATACAAAGACTTTAGAGAAGATAAACTGACACAGATTGTTAATGTGTGTGCAAAAAAAGTATTTCAAGTATAATAAAATTTTAATAAAAAATGTATCTGTTTAAGAAACAACTTACGAAGGAAATGTTTATAAAAATTTTGTTTTTATATTGAATTTTGGAGAGTATGACATTTATGTTTGAGGAACCGGCGAACAGAACTAGACATGTACTTAATAAATTATAATTTTTTTAATTATTTTTTCGGCCTCTCCAAGTACACATAACCAACAAATATTAAAAAAAAAAAACGAAAAGCAGTCCTTTATTAAAGCTTTGATAACATTTTCCTGAGAAAAGAGAGTAAAAGCCATGCTAGTCTCTATCGAGGCAGTTCAGTTTTTTGTCTCTCCTGTAAAAAAGAGTTATCTGGACTAGTCTGGTTTTCTTCGCCAGCTCCTTATGATATCAACGTATAAGAAATATACTTTCAGTTCAAGTGATATTGTTGTGTGGAAGCTGGGCCACAAAACTATTATTTATAAAATATGCAAAACAATGCTAAGGCGTTAAGTCGTAAAATCGTTGTGATCAATTCACTGGATTACTATTATCACGAAACAACGTGTTTGTAAAACTGAATATTTAGTAGTTTAAAGTAAATAAAGGGTTTAAACGACTCTAAACCTCTTACTGTAGAAGTAAGTGGAGATATTTTTCCTCAATGCAGCAAATTTGCGCATTGAGCTGAAAGTGAGACTCCCACCGAATTGAGTAATGATTTCAAAATTAAATTTGCAAATTCTCAAGCGTATTTCCGGTGTAAATTTGTGTAGTGATGAATTGATTTTATTTTATACTTCGAGATATATTAAGGGAATGATAACCTTTCCCTTTTTGTATCTTGTATGCTTTAATGTTAGAATAATATATATTTAGTAAATCCCATCCATTTGGGACATCATGTAATTACGGCTCTATACAGCTCGCTGTTGATGTTAACGATCTCGCTGGCCTCGCTTTTAAGAAAGTAGTGAGTCTTTTTAACCGGCTTTTAAATCTTAAGTCTTAATGCGGCTATTTTGCTTACTGGATTGCACAGAATTTGCGATAACAATATTCTTGTTCATCACTATCACCATTTAGAAAATATATTCGTACAATTTTTTAGCTTATTTCTCGCTATAAACTATCCACTACAAAAATGGCTAACTAGGCTGAGCACAAATTATGAGGGTGTAACTAGACTTTTGTTTTCACACAGAAAATAACATTTTCAAAGTTTTTAATTGGTTTCAGATAAAAAATTTTATTCAATAGTTAATTGATTCAATTACTTGTTTAATTAAGAGCTTTTTTTGTTCTGCTTTAACCAAATATGTAATTGAATCAATAAAAATATAATTGAACTTTAATTTAAAACTATTTAAAAACCTTTAATTGGTGCAAAAAATTCGTACTAGGACTACAACGGAAATGCTCGTTAGTGTATAAAAGTTCCATCATATTTTACCAATATCGCTTGGTTACCCAATTTTTTCTGCAAAGTTTTAATAACAAAACCATGTTATATGACCGTGCTTGAATTCACACTTAATGTCGTGGGTCACTGTTACTACATGACATATTTCGCCGAACTCTTCTGAGTTCGTTGTCCTCCAGTTTCAATGATCATATTCTCCATTACTGGAAATTTAATGAATTTTTGTTTTGATTAAATCAAACAGAAAATGATAATCCGACAGGTCTGGACAAGAAAATACAACAACAGCAGAGAGCTTAGTATTTCAAGAGAGTCCTGTTTGTAATATCCAGAAAGTATGGAAGATGAAACTGCGGCAATAGCTCGTAGGAAGGGAAGCCAACATTTTCCTAAATACGCCTTTTTTTAAGACACATTCTCTGTGAAGGTTCTGGCTTGTCTGCAAAAAAATCCAGAGTTTTTGGTGGGACTCCAACTGGTAACTCCCAGACTGATAGACTACCACACTCTCAATCAGTCTATAAAGACAGGTATCTTGAGCTGCATAACTGAATTAGTGACAGGTAATCGAAATTTCAAGTATTATATGGCCAAGATGAAAAACGAATCGATACCTGCCAGAGGAACTGTGTGGCTAGCAGTTCGGAGGCACATATTTAATGCGAATGCTCTGTTATGAGATAGAAGATAGACTATTATTAGATAGTCTGAAATCACTAAGAGTAAAGGCTAGTGACACCACGAGTCTTAAAGAAGCGTTGTGAACCAAATGGCGTAAGGTTAGTTAGTTATATTCTGCGGTATTCACCCTTATTATAATTAATTATCTCATATGGACGTCCACATTGAAACGTTCGTAGAGACAAGTTTTCTTATCTGTTTCGAGTTCCTATAGCCATTGATTCTTTTAGATTGAAGTATTGTCACGACGGTATGAAATTATTTTTATCCCATTTCGAAAAATAGTGGAGAAAAAGCAGTGAAATTTTACTGATATTCATACTTTAAGGCCATTTAGATTCTTTTGAAAGCGGTATATTTTAAAGGTACTGCATACGAGTTATTTTAAGCCATTAGAAGTAGGAATATGGTATACATTAACTGTTATTTGCGAGAAATTAACCATTTTCGAACTATCCGCCAACAACCTTTTATAAAGCCCAAATCGCGCTAAACAGTATTTACCCTGGTAGCCATTATTTTATATTACAATTTTTTTTTGTGTCTTTCCGCTCCTTTTCAACTGTCAGCAGATTAAGTGTTTAAAAAGTAAATCTACCCTTTCATTTTAAACCTTTTGGAGTCCACAATGTTACTCTAGACCCTTCATTCAGGTTGCTCTTATTTTACGTATTATGTAAAATTTAATCAAACAACAATTTAAATCAGCAATTTTCTTGTGGTTTACCAATCACTTAAAAAAATAGAAAATTATGTGATTTACAGGACAGGCTAAAATAAAACACGTGATTTCAAAACGGTCCGTGATTTTAAATCACGTGATTTTCAGAATAGTTCAGTATGAAACATATTTTGACAATGAGATCTGGTAACTTAAACTATTTTCACTTTGAAGTAATCAAGGTTTTCTCATCTTTATAAAGCATTTTTCAAGTGCCTTATGTTAGGTGGAAGGTGCACCTATTTATTTTAAAGGTAAAAAACAATACAAAAAAAATTATGCAATTTACTACAAGCAAATACACATGTACGATTTTCCCCTATACTTGTTTAATAGAAACAATATTATATTTCACCGACTGTGATATCCCTTGATTTAAACTGCATTTCAATTCGTTAAACAAAGTTATAGTCCAAAGGAATTATTGCAAATGTATATTAAATTAAGTAATTGCATAATTGCTGTATTATCATTATTTGCTTTCATTTGTTTTTCTAGCTTTGGCTACGGAATACTTGGGTTTTTTACTATAGTTTTCCCGTATGCATTCATGCCGTAAATGAAACCATATTCCTAGCTACATTACTACCACCTGTATATTCCGCAATAGTAATACATTAATAAAAGTTGCAAAGGTTTTTTCTGTATTTTTTCTATTCCATGAAAAAAAAATAGTTTACTTTATTTAATATAATTGCGGTTGGAATTTTATTTTTTTTTTTTGCTTTTCCATAATAATTGTGGTTAAAATAATCAAGGACTTTAAAAGCTTCTGTTACAGCAGGATGAGGTTAAACAGCTAGCCGAATGGTATGATAATAATTTATGATGTCTGGCCAAAGCAATAGTTTATAAGGGAAACTTTATATTTATTTCAGCTATCTGCATTTACTTTATAGTGTGTTTGTGTTAGTTAATAATAAAAATATTTAAAAGTCGAATTTAAATTTTCAAATCTGAAATTCTCTGGAAAACTTATTGCAGGTGCAGTAGTAAAAACAAATTTAAAGGCTTTCTAAAATTTAAAAAAAGAGTTACATTATTAAACCCTCTAGGAATATATTTATTTGTTTCAAATTATTATGCTTTTTCCTAAAGCTCCTAGATTCTATATTATTCGAGTGAACGATTTAATTTTTCTAATTAGTTAAACGTAAAACATATAAAAATTATAATTAAAACAATGAATAAAAACCATTACTTATTTGTATATTTTTTATAAATAATAATAATTAAATAATTCAGTTGTAAAACGAATAAAAATTATTATGCGAACAATTGCATAATTTGTCAATAAAATCAAAAATTTTATTGAAATCGTCTAAATATGTTTAAATATTAAAACAAAAATTGTATAAATATTTATAATTTTAGAGGTATAATAATTTCCAAGGCTTAAATTTTTATTATAAAGACGTAAAGAAAAATTTTGTTTTTGCTAAGTAAGTTAGCTTCAGGTTTTGTTTCAGAACTATCCAGGTGTGTATACATATGTATTTAAAGACTTATTTTCGTCAAACTTTGCGTCGTTTTACTGAACAATTAAATTTTTTATATTATTCCTTATATACTCTTAAGTACCTTTATTACTTATAAAAAATTTATTCGAATAATAAATATTCGTATTTTTTCCATATTAGTTTATTATAATATTTTTGATTGAATTTTTGTACGAATAATTTTTATTCGAATAAAAAGCTGTTTAAAATACAAATAAGCTCACGTAGAAGCGTTAGCCTGCAGTTACTAATCAACTTGAAATTTTTGAATTGTATGACTTATCGCATGCTCGATTATCGTGCACTGGATCTACTCCCGTAGAGCAAGCTATTCCAGGCACAGCAAGCTATTGCTGTCTATGGTAATAATAAAAAAACAATTGATCTCAATGAAAAACAACAACGAGTGCTATATTCGACTTGCCGAATCTTATATACTTTTCGCTTTCCCTTACTGTATTATGTTTCACAATTTAACAATAATATACATTCGGTTTTTACTATTTTGATTTTCAACATCATTATTATAAATATAATATAAGAATATATATTATCGAAATATATATACATATATATTTTATCGAAATTTTTTTTCTAAAATTTTATTAAACATTTTTGTTAATATTTTTTATCGAAAATTTTGTGTATAAATTTATCGAAAATTTTATCGAAAACTTTATCAAAACTTTTATCCAAAATTTTATTGAAAATTTTTTGTGAAATTTTATTAAAAGTATTATTGAAAATTTGATTTTAAAAATTGTATCGCAAATTATTTTCTTAAATTTTATCGAAAATTTTTTGTAAATTTTTACGAAAATTTTATCGAGATTTCTTAACGAAAAGTTTTTGTAAAAATGTTATCAAAAATTGTTTGTAAGAATTTTATCGAAAATTTTTTGTAAAAATTTTATGGAAAATTTTGGCTAAAACTTTATCGAAAATTTTTGCTAAAATTTTATTGAAAATTTTTGCTAAAATATTATTGAAAGTTTTTGCTAAAATTTTATTGAAAATTTTTGCTAAAATTTTATTGAAAATTTTTGCTAAAATTTTATCGAAAATTTTTGCTAAAATTTTATCAATTTTATCAAAGCAAAGTTTTGTAAAAATTTTATTCAATATTTTTGTAAAATTTTTTGTCTAAAATTTTTCGTAAAAATTTTATCGAACATTTTTTGTAAATATTTTATTACAATTTTATGGAAATTTTTTTTTGTAAAAATTTTATCAAAAATCAGTTTTTTTGCTAAAATTTTATTGAAAATTTTTGCTAAAATTTTATCGCAAATTTTCGTAAAAATTTTATAGCAAAGTTTTGTAAAAATTTTATTCAATATTTTTGTAAAATTTTTTGTCTAAATTTTTTCGTAAAAATTTTATCGAACATTTTTTGTAAATATTTTATAATAAATTTTTATTACAATTTTATGGAATTTTTTTTTTTGTAAAAATTTTATAAAAAATTTTTTGTAAAAATTTTATAAAAAAATTTTTATGAAAATTTTTTGTGAAAATTTTATAAAAAACTTTTTGTGAAAATTTTATCAAAAATCTTTTGTGAAAATTTTATAAAAAATTTTTTGTGAAAATTTTATCAAAAATTTTTAGTGAAAATTTTATCGCATTTTTTTTGCGAAAGATTTATCGAAATTTTTTTTGAAAATTTTATCTCAAATTTGTTGTAAAAATACTATCAAACATTTTTTGTCAAAATTATATCGAATATTTTTTATAAAAATTTTATTGAAAGTTTTTTTGTAAAAAATTTAAAGATTTTTTTTTTTTGTAAAAATTTTAAAGAATTTTTTTTGTTAACCTTAGGACTGTCCTGCAATCTATATTGCTGTAGAATAGATAGATTAAAGCACATTGGGGGGATCATACTGACCGTCACATGGAAGTACCGATAATTGCTCCTTTGTAGCCTTTAATAATAGGCATAACAATTAATTTGTTTAGTTCTATAAAACATTTTTGTCAAAAAAACTAAATAGTTGATATTATTTTTAATTTAGTTATTTATTTAATGTTATTGCAATATAAATAATTTATAATAATTTGGGTATTTTACTTTATTATTCAAAAGGTTCTAAGTCACCTTAATTTCCCAACTGGATTTTTCCAACCCCATATGTATGTTATGCTTATTTGCAATTTATTTTATTTAAATATAAAACTGTGAATACCTCTATATATTTATTGCCATAAAATAAAAATTAAACCTAAATTATTTTTTGTCATATTTATTTCTAAAAATAATGCACTCAACTCAAATCAAGTGACTAAATTGTCTAACAAACAAATCAATGTCAAAAATTGTTTACCATCAATTTGTTGAAGACTTTTTTTGTGTCAAAAAACAACCTTTTGTAGCCGCTGTTGTATGGGAATTTATGTTAAAATAAGTATATTTTTATATTATTTTAGAAAACAAAATTTGGTAAAAATAAAAAATAAAAACACATTTAAAAATGCCGACAACCTTCTGGCTTTATTGCCATCATCATTGTGTCTAGATTGCTAAGGTTTATGTGTTTGTGCTACAAATATACTTATGGGTTTTTTACATTTTTATTGTACAAAAATACAGCTTAATAGTCTGTGTCTTTGCTGTTTTAATTTTTACTTTTTAAAGTACTTTTTAGGATTTTTATGATTTTTCTGTTTTATTTCTTACACTCTTCTGTGTTGGTACAGGAATACAACGAGGCCTAAATATGAATGTTAAAATCCATTTAGGAAAAACAAGTCAGCTTTTTTGCATACAATTCCCTACATGTGTTGACGTCTGGTAAAATTTATTACTTCCTTATGGTAAAATGCTTATGAAAATAAATATTTTTTTTTTAGAAAACATCAAAAAAACTGCAAACTAAAAACAATAACACACAGCAAAAGAAAGGAGTAAAATATAAAATAAAAAACATATGTTAGTATTGAAAAATGAGTCTGAGTCTTAAAATTATTTTTAAGCTCCATGCAAAAAGAAAATAGCTAAATCTGGAAACTAAAATATAAATTTAGCGTAAAAGAGAATTAAAAAATGAATAATAGAGACTTCATTATAGGCTTACTGTTACCCTACACAGCAAGTTAAAAATTAATAGTGACAACTCTATTTGAACTTTCTTTGTTTGATTCCATAGTCACCACCGCTGTTTGCATTGACATATAAAGCTTGAATCATAGGATTTTGTTAAACAGAAAATATAAAAAAAATCTGAAATTTCCCTAGCATAGTTATATGACTTTTCTAAGCTGTGAATTTACTTTGGATTATTTCTCTTATACCATTTTTCATCATAAGGCACATATCATACCCATTTATATCAAAATATATTAAAGGTTTTTAGGAGATTGTTGAACGAAGCCATGTTATATGATATAATTTACGGCATTATATAATTTTAATAAAATAAAAAAATACAAATCTTCCGTAATCCAAAATCTTCGTATACAGCCATATAATCTATATTGAACTGTATTAAGCGCAAAGAATCGCAGTAGCGGCCGCAAGCAGCCTTCTAGTTGGGTCTTAGGAGGCTGGCTAAATTAAGCCAAGCGATCCTTAAATAAATATCGATCCACAGTTTTAATATATACGTATAAGTACCTGCCTGTGTATATAGTAGAGTATCGACCAATCAACGCTCGAATAATCGTAGAATTTTAAGTCGATTAATTGTTCGAGCAAGAAAAATTGCAAAATTTTTATTTAAAAAATAACTCCCGCAAATTAATCGGTTAATCGACTAAAATTAATTTTAATTAGATCCCCAATTGTACTCTTATTTTGTTCGTTTAAAAATAATTTCGAACTAGACGCGTTTAGTAAGCATACAGAGAAAAAATATTACATATAACCCAATAATTTTTTCCATAAACTTTTTTTATTTAGCTTTTGAACATCATAATAAAAAATATAAATATTTTTAAAAATTATCCTAAAGTTGTCATTAATAAAATATTTTTAATAAATTTTGTATAGTTGTCTTGTCTCATTGGATACAATATTTTTTTAAATATATGTGCGATTAGTTCGAGTTATTCGAGTAACTTAAAAACCTTAATCGACGAAAATTTAAATTGCAAACTCGACTAATTTTTTACTCCAATAAAATCAAACCCCTATTAAATGGGTACTTTAGTATATAGTCTCTGTGCGGCTGGATATATTTTCTTGATTACTAAGCATTTTATAAATTCTAGTGTTGATAAAATCAATCAGGACCACGGCAATTCAACAGGAAGGTACAAGAAAGCCTCGCAAGAGGTAAAGAGCTTAGTCTCTAAAGGGTCTCCCGCTATTATTGGCCGGAAAAGATATCAATCGAGAGCACAAGAATGCAACAGGAAGGTACAAAAAAGCCGCGCGACAGGTAAAAAGTTTAGTCTCGAAAGGGTCTTCCGCTATTATTGGCCGGAGAAGATATCAATCCGGAGCACGAGAATGCAACAGGAAGGTAGAGAAAAAGCCTCGCAAGAGGTAAAGAGCTTAGTCTCCAGTGGGTCACCCACTATTGTTAGGCAAAACAGATATATAAGATTACCCCGCGAGAGGTTGAAGGGTTATCTCTAAAGGCAGAGATAAGGTAAATGTTTATTTTCAGGAAGTTGAAGATACCTTAAGATGAATAATAGATTTATTGACAAGTCATTAAAATTTTCAAAAATCATCTGGCCAAAATAAAAGTTGAAGAAAACGATAATAGCAGACTATGCCTGAAAGGGGCTGAGACGATATAGCATATTACAAACAGCACTGGCTAGCTTAGCACCACGAGTTCTTACATATTAAATGGGAATGGTATTGGGGACCATAGCCTTAGATAAATGTTATCTATTACGAGAAGTCGTCAGTAACTAGGTGGCCGCCTTACATTCCTATATATTCCTATAAATATATGTCAGTCTAGAGTAAAGCCTAGAGATGTAATGCAACTCAGTGAAATAACCTATCGAATACCAGAAATCATAAAGAAACGAAAGGAGTAGAAAGTACTAGAAGAGTGAGAGAAGGTTGGGTATAGCTAAATATGATCTAGCGTTGGCTAAACCATCTCCAGACCTATCTGTCTACCATAAAAAATATAATATGAATTTTTAAAGTTTTTGTTATAATTGGTTAATATTTCCACTACTTTAAGTGACAGGTTTGATACTATCGCGCAATTAATGGACACGAGTCATACGCTTATTTCTATAACGAGGTAAACTTTAGAGAACAAACTAACAAAGTTTCTTCTAGACCACTGTAACAATAGCAAGGAGTATTTTAAACTGAGTAAAAGCAACACTTTCGCTTGTGTCTTAATTGCTCATTTTAGTCTCACTTATGTAGATAAAGCTCTATGATAAAAATAATGATGGTGCTAATAAATAAACACTGTTCTATTGACAACTTAAAAAATCGGCTAGAATCGATAAGGAAAATAGTAAAATATAGATTGTTGAAATGTTTTAGTAGGACAAGCCAATTTCGTATCTGTGTTTTTTTCCATTGATGACTCGGGCTTACACCTATCTGAATATTAGTTAACCAGGTGTTAGTTGGATGTAGTGATTTCTCTTTCAGCTATAGTACAGATTGGCAAGTGTAGGAGCAGTCCCTGCAACATTGGCCTGGTTTAAATGTGTTATTAGAGAGTATCATGAGGGCTCCCATGGTCAATAACCTATGTAGCTGGCATTAGGGTAATGCATAGCTTTTTGAAGTGATATTGCTTGGGTAGTATGGAATACAATTTTGTTAAACAGTAATAAACATTTTTGTAAACAAATCATAAATATGGTTTAAATTTTCCATAAAACCGAGGTGTTGTAATTTAAAGCATCATGGTACCATACGTCAATCACTTAAGCTTCACTATACCTCTATTGCAGCCACATGAAGTTTAAGTTCAATCGATGTGAATTATTTTTTATTATTTTTTGGAAAATCTCCTACTGTGCGCTTAGACCTCGACCACCTGCTGGAGTTTTTTTTCTTCTGATCTATGTTTAACGACACCTATTAAATAAGTATTTTACCTGACATTATAGATAGTTATTTCTTTTGTACTTTATGACTTTATTCATATAGACATCATAATACTTTTAACTTCGTGATAATGTCAACGTATACAAGGACACTACTCTTTACTTTATAAGGCTCTTACCTACTTGATTTTTAATACGTTTAATTATTTACTCTTAAGGAGTTCATTAATTTTCTAAAATTAATTATGTGTGTAAGATCTACTTTAAAATATTTTTTATAAGTGTGAAGGTCACTGGGTAATATAATACTTTGTATTTACACACTTTAAAGCATTTCAACAAAAGCGCCAACACAATGTTTCAAGTCTTCTTCGAAACACCCCTGCATCATTTAGTTTACAAACAATAACTAGAAGTTTCATATGACACCTTTTAAAATTTTCATATTAATCTTTGAAATTTATAATGTGGCTGGGGTATCCTTTAAAGCAGTGGCAGCAGATAAAAATGGAACAAAAGCAACAGCAAACAGCCACATTTTTGTATAATCCTGCTTATTGCTGTTTAAGAAGAGTTTCGAAAACTAAGTCTATAAATTTTAAACATTTTTTATAAAGATACTATTTTTCCATCAAAATGTTGTCTGTTTTTTACTCCTTGCTTTTTGCTTTTTGCCAACGATTTAAGTATTCATTAAAAGTTGTTGCTAGTTTGGCAACAACTTTTTTATACACTTTTCTACACACACAGCCAGACAATTTATTTTAAGTAATTGCATGGCACATATGTGTGCGTGTATACTCGTATATGTATGGTTCGGTTGAACAAGGACTTAGTATGTCGATGATGAGTATGGTGTTGCTAAACACATCACCTTGTTGCTGCAGGCGATATTTGATAGTTTTATCGCATAAAACGTAACTAGAAGCTTCTTTTAACAGTTTATAAAAAGAAAATAACAAAACAGAGGTTGTTAAAATAAATTTATTATTTCAATGTTGTATAATTAAAATTTTTATAGTTGAAAAAGGAAGCGTAAAAAAAACACAATTTATTTTCTTACCAACAGAATTTGATTTCAGTATTTTGTAGATGTTTTAGCAAAATGTTAAATAAAAATGACATGTGTTTATATGTCAGTCTCGAAGTATGGCATCCAGTTTTCAGTTTCAACATTATCTTTTACTCTGTAAGATATTTAAGAGAAAAAAAAGAGCGTATCTGTCTTTAGATATTTTTCATCGAAATATCACCAGCAATATCTATTTTAAAATAATATTTATATGAAAACTAGCTGTGCCCACACACGTTATGTGCGTCCTGACAATATTTTCTTCGATTTTGCTTTGAAAGTAATCCACCACCAAATTTTAAGACTCTTACGTTTTTACTTTATATAAAGGTAACCATCCATTATAAAATTTATATAAAATTCTAAGTGCTAAAAATTATTTTAAAGCTCTGCTAAAGGTGTTTAAAATATTTGAATAACAATGTAATTCCGCAAAGTAAAAATACAAATTTTATTCATTTGGCTATCTGACAGTAGGTAATTCATATTTTGTCATTATTTTAAAATAATGATTAAAATATCCCCTTTTCAATTCATAGTTTGCCATTATTTTAACCCTCTGCGACTGACGTGGTAGTCTAACAGACACCAACAAACATAAAAAAGTGCTTTGTACCGTTATTTTTCAAACAATTACTCTCGCGTTTTCTGTACCTTCGTATTGTGTACTCATGCGTACGTTAGTGTGTTTAAATAGATCCAACAAAACGTACGTGCCAGTGTGAGCGAAAAAGTGTCTACCTTGATGGTGATGTGGTTGACTTGGTTAGTGTCTCCTCAACAACACATCAATAAAGTTGTTATGATATCTAACTTTTTAGCTTTGTTATTATGGAGCATTCAAATACATCTTAAAACCCTCAATGTTATAAGAGAACTTCATATGGAACTTTCAAGAGCCGTGATGAACAGAGAGAAAAGTGGTTGGAGGAAATGAGCAAGCATGAGTTCAGCAATGTGGATGATGATTTTAACAATCCCAACTTTCAGCCAGACACTGAACTTTTAGGTGACGACGGAATTTCAAATGATGAAGAAGATCAAGGTCAATGCACGTCCATCTCTGAACGACAACAGGCGAATATCATAGCGGTAAGACAGGATTTATAGGGACTGAAAAGGAGCTTCCAAGAACATCCAGAACAGCATCCCATAATATAATCAAATTACCAGGTCGTCTTCACACTTCTACCTTTGTAGGATATTTTAAGCTTTGGTCCAAACTTTTCGACATGTCCATCCATGTTGGAAAGTTTAGTACAACACACTAACTACAAACTCAGTAGCTACCGAGCACAGTTCAAAAATAATACAAAGGTAGAACTTATAGACACATATGAAACGTTCATTGGTCTACTGTACTACACTTCAGTTTTTAAATGTAATGACGCAGATCTTCGAACAATATTTGCAAGCGATGGTACTGGCCGTGAAATATTCCGCTGTGGGATGTCCAACTTAGTTAACATGATTTTTTTTTATCTAAAATTTGAAAAATAATTTTTTCTTTTGGAGACTGTTGAATTTATATGTAAGCAATAATAAATGTAAAACATTTCTTTAACCAAATTTAATATTGAATATTTTTTGCTGTTTTAGTACAGGTCTACTTTTTTTTAAAGGAAATTTATGCAATGCTAATAAACAACATTTAACACGAGTTTTCGTGTTGAATTAGGAAAATGTTTATTTAAATAGCAACTTACTCTCATAAACTATAAACACAAAAAGTTTTATCAAATTTACAAAAAAAAAAAACTTGAAAACTATAAGCCATAGAAATGGTGTCTGTTGTACTACCACGTCAGTGGAATTGTGAGAACTAAATCACGTCAGTCACAGAGGGTTAGAACAGCGCCCGTTTTTTAAATATCCTGTAGTATGCAGTACATTTAAATCGTTAAAAAAAATTGTGACTTTCACTGCTTTTTCTCCACTTTCTCTTGGAAATAAAATATTATTTCGGAAGAAAGGTAGCCTATATTTGAATCAGGATACTAAAGTACCTCCTCACAAAATTTTACTAAAATCCATTCAGTAGTTTTTACTTGATGCGAACGTAAAAGAAAAGCAGACAGACAGACAGTCAGACGGATATGAGTTACTGTTTTATTATATGTATAGATTATGATTCTAAAAATCGTTTACTTGTCGATAATTTTGCTTAGTTACTTTCTTACTTTCTAATCCTAAATAATTACTTTTGCATAAAAAACAATATGAAGTGGAATAAAACAAATATAAGATATTTAAGCTGCAAAAAGGGAACAAGTTTTCAATGTATCGAATTTTTGTTTCAATGTTTATCTTAAACCTAATTAATGCATATTAACCTAATGCTCATATAGATGGATATAAATTCACATTAAGTGTAGATATATGAGTGTATTAATAGATACTCATATTTCTATAACATACACATACATACATATGTTCATATGCCTAAGTATATATTACACTTCAAGCTTACTTGCAAAGCAAACATTCTTAATTCGTTAAATGTACGGGAATAGATTGGCTGGCTGGTAATTTCGAATGGTAGACTTAATAAATACTCATACTTAATTGAAAATTATGACATTGATTCATTATCCAACGAAATATTTAGAAATATCATGCTGCCATTTATTACGGTTGCAAGTAAATGAAGATATATGGGTAAGTGTAATACCATATCTCTAATCATCATTAGAACCTTCAGGTTGGGATTATTTCAAAGTCAGAGTGAATGAATTATAAGGTATATATATAAATTTAGAAAATGAAAAAAAAAACAAAAACAAAACACGAAAATAGCCAGTGTATGTGTACGTGTATGTAATTCAAAATTGTATGTTTGTATTGTAAAATCGTTAGAAAATATAACCAACTATAATTTGCAATATTTCTTACTGCACTATGGATGTGTTTACACAAAATGAGTGAAGGTACAGGGGCAAAAACTATTTGGATTGCAAATAGTTTTGATAATTTTGAGGGCGAACTAGGCAAAAGATTCGGATAGATTAAAGCTTCTCAACTAGGTGTAAAAGACCTTACGATCTGAGCAAATATTTTTGATAATTTTGAGGGCGAACTACGCAAAAGATTCGAATAAATTAAAGCTTCTCGACTAGGTGTAAAAGACTTTACGATCTGAGCAACTCAATATTTTGTAAACTACTTGGTATTAATGTACAAGATTTAAATGCATTTAAAGGAAAGTGATGCTCTCATTTTGCATGTTCTCATTTTGAGTCTAGATATACTTCTTATTTGTTATTAAACTCGAAAAAAAAACTGCAAGTCAACGTAAATGGGGATTAAAAACCAAAACTGGTGAAATGGATCTGCTGAGATGAAACGGAATTCTATATATATGCAAGCTCTGATTTCGTATCATGTTTGGGAATATATCCATATTTCGATACATATTTTTTTTTTGTCATTTTGTATTCCTACCCCGCAAAAAAATCGATTTTTTGCAATCAGTACCAATCAGTACGAAAGGTCTTAAAAGTAAATAAATGTAATATTTTTTTTGCCATAAAATAATAAATAATGAATTTTTCAGGCAGTGACAAAAAATTTAAATTTACGAGTTACGAACGTAACACGGCATGATTTTATTAATAGCTTAAAATGAAACATTACTCAGTGAGACATATCGAATAAATATAAATGTCATACCTAAGCAGGTTTGTCACCGATATCAACTCGACATTCCCTTACAAACCTGCTTAAGGCGCACAGTGTCGTGACTTCATATAACGAGTGGCCATAAATAGACAAATTTATTGTAAAGAGCTGAAATTTGGCACATATATTAAGGTTGGCAAAACATAATAAAATTTAAAATTTAAAAAAAATCGGAATAAGCATTCGTGCCCTTCCGGTATATCCTAAAATTTAAAAGTTTGAAAACAATTTTTATTTTCTTATTTCTTTTTAAATTATTTATTAAGGGATTTAAATTAATTTTTCCTTTTTTTTTCTTTTTTTTTTGTTAAGCGTTCAATATTCTGTATTTTAAGCAGAGTACCGAAATGCTCACTCACTGCTCAATCATGTACTTTTTAGTGTTTGTCTTCTTCTTTTCACATACATATGGATGTGTGAGAAACTAAAAAAATATTTTGTGTTTGTTAGATTATTTATTTTTTTCCTTTTTATTCAAAAGCTAATAAATAAAAAAATATTTTTTTGTTCACGCAAGTGCTCATATATGAGAATTTACAATTTTGGTAATTTTTAATAAATGAGATATCGTACAATGAATGAATGAATATGTATATGTGTATAAGAGTATGCACATATTTGGTAATGCGCAACTGCCGGCATATGCAGTAACAAAGTGTTTTAGAAATCTTATTTATACGAAATTTCATAAATGAACACTCATAAATGACAACATTCGTTAATGAAAAAAAAAATTACAAACATTTATGTAAAAGAGCATTAATGAAATGAAATAATTCCTTACTTATCACATATTAATAATATTCATCGTTTTTTACCGTTCATGTAGGTATGATAACAAAAAAACAAACAATAGCACTCATTCATGAGTGATCCGTGAAAAATATATAATTTTAGAAAACTCATTGATGAGAAATATCATAAAATTTGAAATTTCAATTCTCATAAATGAAGAATTCTGAATGCTGATTTTAAGCTGATATTCATGATACTTTTTCAAACTATAATCTATTTTTTTCCGCACTTACTTAGATTTTGTGGTTTTTATATATTTTTGAAATATTTGTTTAATTTTAACGATTTTAACGATTTTCCCATTTTTGTTTTTTTTTATAATTTTTTGCAATTATAGATTTTTATTATTTTTTTTCAGTTTTTGTTTTCACCTTTTTCCACTTTTATCATTGATACTCCGCTCTTAGCGCATTCGTTTAACCTGTGTTTTTTTTTTTTTTTTTTTTTTTTTAATTTCGAACTGCCATTTTTAAGTTCATAAAATCATAAGTTTTTTTCCCTCTTTTATTTCTTGATTAATTTTTTCTAAGTTTGCGTTATATATTTTTTCAACGTTTAGATCAATATTTTAACTGCAGTTCTTTTTTGAATTTAAAGCTTTAAAATCTTTTTTGAATATTTCTTCTATTATTTGCAAATTTTCTTGCTGAAAACAGTCCCTTCGATTTAAAAACATTATGCTGTTTTTTGAGTTTAAACCGAAAAATTTTGTTAAGGCGACTTTTTAAATATTAAAAATTTTTTGTTATTTATTTACATCCAGTTATTTTCTAATAATACCCATTGTGCAAATTAGTATAACGCTAAAGTGGCTTTTCTCCTGTAACGTTTGCTTTTAGGTGGATGCGTGCAAAACATAACTGTATGTATGATGAAGTACTTTTTAGTAGTTGTGTATAGAACGTCCAGTTCGTTATACGAATTTAAGTTTACAATCGAAGAATTGCATTTAGCAATTTGTTAACCCAAGGGATTTCCTTGTACACTCAACACACTCCCAATACAATGCAATACAAGCAAATCTTCTACCTAACACATACAAACATCCGAACAACATAGAAACTAATTTACGAATACAGTAACTCCATTTGTAATATTACAAATGTACAGTTCACTTGCGTAAACACCTATGTTTGGGCATACATATGTAGTTATATGCATGTATGTGCACACACACACACACACACTTATATAAATACTCATTCATGTAAACATTTAAGTTTAAAATCCATTCAATATACACTTTTGTATTTTTCTATGATTGAACAAGTGTTTGTGTAAACGTTGGGGCTTTTTGTGCCTGTGTGTATGTAGTAAGTAGTGATTGTTAGTGAAAATTCGAAAATCCTTAAATTTGTGTTGCAGCAATGTGGCAATTAAAAGGGATTTATTCTTTGCTTAACTTAATTTTCAAAAGTGATGTTTGATTTTCATTCTCTTCATCTAATATCCCTCATCAGCGACTTGAAGGACTTTTGTGTCCCCCCGGGGGCATACATAAGTAAGTTAGAATAAAATCGTTTTTTGTATACCCTACAAATGAAGGTGAATTCAAAAGTAAAATGTTGTAGAAATAAGATGTTACGTAGGCTTAGGTTTAGTTATTCTGCCTTAGTTTCTTATCAAGTAGTAAGGCAAAATAAACGAATATTTTTTTTTAAATTAGTTCATTAATTTTTAAAGTAAAATGAGAAATATTTGTAGACAGCAGCAGAATGTAATGCATTTTATGGATCGCCATATCCTTCTTAAGCACTCTTCTTATCTATTAATTTAAAATGACTAATGTTTAGTTGTAAATATCTTATATTTAACCAAAGAAATATAAAAAAATATTCTTTAAATTAATTTTTTAATTATTAAGCTTTTTCCAGAAGAAACCGGGGAATATTGACAGTTTTTTTGTCTTAATTTTCTTGGTTTTTACTTTTCTGGCTAGAAAGCCAATAGAGATAGAAAAATTTTCACCATGGTTTTTATCGAGTTTTAAAAACGAAATGGCTTCAACCGCCATTGAGACAATTCACCAAAGAAGAAAGATGACCTAAACCTTTCTGGAAAAATAGTTGAGAAAATCTTGGCAAAAAGGTCAGGCAGCCGCCAACCCCCCGGGAAAAATAGTAGGAATGAATGATTAGCAAAGTTTCCCACCACTTCACCAAATATACGGCGGACGTGGTTCCTAGTCAACAATAGATGGCAATCCCATACTGCTCGCTACTGCTACAGCAGACCAATAATCTATTTAGCTGGAACAACATCCGATTATCGAAACTAAAACAAGACAAAATAACAATAGACTGAATGTTACGTCAAAAACCTTTCACACACGAAGAAAAGGAACACGCATAGCAGAGTCGAATCCTCAAAGCTTAATAAACCGTGGTCGATCAAAGAATACATGAAGACACACGATACCCTAAAGACTAGGTTAGTACAATCTTATATTGGACTAGCTGTGTCCACAGACGTTGCATGTGCCCTGACTACATTTTGTTCGCTTTTGCTTTAAAAGTAATCCACACCAAATTTTTAGGGCTTATATATTTATATTTTCTCAATATTTTAAAAAAGCGCCATCTGTTGCACAACCGTGTTTAAAATATTCCACTTTAAATTCATATTTTGTCTTATTTTAAAATAGCGCCATCTAGTGCCCTACCGTGTGTAAAATATCCCACTTTCAAAATAAAATATGACTTAAAGTATACAGTACCTTTAAATCGGCAAAAAAAAAAATCGGCGTAATTTCACTGCTTTTTCTGCCATTTCTCTAGGAAATAACATATCTTTGTCGAAAAAAAAGGTATCCTATATTGGAATCAAGATACTAAGGTACTTCCTCACAATATTTTGCAAAAATCCACCTAGTAGTTTTTACGTGATGCGAACACAAACAGAAAGACAGCTAGACAGGAAATGAGTTACTGTTGTATTACATGTATAGAAGACACAAAAATAGCTGCAAAAATCGTGTAAAATGGAGAAGCTTTGTGGAAGCTATATGCTCGCTATTTAAGCTGATAGTTTATCCCAGCAAACTATTTACCGTTCGGTTTCCAACTGCTGTGAAAATATTGATAAATTTTCTTCTCCTTAATAAACCGTAAATTCTATAACTAGAATTGGCTGATAACAATATGAAAGAAATTAGCAAGTAGACATTGATCAGCTGACGCAAAAATTAAGTGAATTAATTACTGAAGAAATTAAATTTATCATTTTTCGCATGGGATTTTGTAGGTTCATACCCTGTTGCAAACAACAAGTGTCCCTTAAATTAACAAAACACGTACCCAAAATTAACGCAATTTTGACAGCGGAGTTATCGAAACTGATCGTCACTCGGCAAACATTTCATATTACACATATTATATCCTTAATTCGTTCACAACCCACCGGTAATTTATCACTTCATCAAACTTTTAAGCATACAAGCATTGGAGGCGTATACTTTATAAAATTTCCTTAAAATATGCTTATATTTTATAATAAATCACATCCCTGTAGCGTATACACTATGCAGCTTCTATTTAAATTTACCCATAAATATACCTCTTCAACTTTCATCTACTGTTCTTATAGATACTTACGCAACAAAAAAACAAAGTTTTATATTCTTTCTTGTACAATTAATTGTTATCGATTTTATTGAGAATATTTTTTCTATTGGTTTTAAAGAAGAACATAATACTCATACGAGTAGTAAATGAAAAAAACAAATTTTTCTATTTGAGAGGCATGTATGCCTCTCATGTGTTAATGAAAAAGTTTATGTTAAGGTTAATTTAGTAATTACTTTTCATATTGCGAACCTAAACATAGAAAATAAAACGAGTAGGAAAAAATCAATATGCTTTTACTTACAAGAGAATTAAAACATAAACTCATGCATGACCATATCAGATAACAGTTTTTTTAGGGTTATTCAACTTGTGGCTTTTGCCTTGATATTGAATGAATAAATATTAAAATTTGTAAAATCAAAGGTAAGATTTTAAAGTTTGTTTTAAAGGGTGGAGAAAAATGGGGAGGAATATTAAGAGCTCATGTGTATAATATGTTTATAATGAAAAAGAGGTTGGTTTTAAAATTTAACAACAAATAGAAAAATAAAGAAAATTTGAAACAAAAATGTCATGCAGTTTATATATTTAGGTTTTTTTTTTTTTAAGAGAAGTACCACTCAGGCAGTTAATGCCTACATTAACTGTGGTATTTCCTTTGGAAAGGGATAGTAGTAGATAAGATAGATGGTTAGTGATAGTAAAGCTACGATTCTGGCAACACTGCAATTGCACGTTATGATTATTTTTAGAACAGTATTTATTGCAGCGCCTCTGGTGTTATTTAGGCGAATTAGTTCGAAGCTAGCATAGCCAATTTATAATTATTTTACTTCGCCGGCGATTTAGTGCTATGTGGTAATACCGGCGAAGGAGTGCGCTGTGATATGCATTATTATAAAGAAAAATTAATACATATCAGAAAAAATGATGTTTCCATGGCTGAAATTTGAACTCGTAACCATTGCTCAATAGTCAACGTGCTAACCACTTAAGCTACAGCACCCTCACCTTTGGTAGCAACAACTTATCTAAATGTAATTGCTTAACAAATAATTTTTTTATCGTTCAGTAAGAGGTATAAAAGAGGGATTTAAAACTTTGGCTTTGCGTATTACTTAATTTTAAAATAGTATCGCAATGCTTTCGATATTAAGAAAAGAAATTTTATTTAATAGTGATGTAACTTATTATTCAAATATTGGGTGTTTCTTTAGCTGCATGAGAACTAGCGACATCGATAACTATGGTTTGACATCTGAGAATGCCAGAATGCGTTGACATTTCCATGCCGTAAAGCTTAGCAAGTTATCATGAGTCATTTCACGCACAACAACGCTTACAAATTGTGAAAACTTACTTTAAAAAGAAATCTGTTCACCAAGTTCATAGAGCACTTTGTCCATTTTACGGTAAACATAATGAAGCTAATTTCTGGTTAAATGGTGATGTCAAAAAGCAAAATATTTATATTTGGTGCGAAGACAATCCTTAAGTCGTTAACAAGTCAATATTACATCGATTAAAATTAACGGGTTACACACTGGCGGCATCATCGGTCTTTATTTCTTTCGAACTGAGCCACGACCTGCCGTTATGGTGAATCGAGCCATGCTGACTGAATATTGCTTGAAACATTTAATCATCGACATTTGGTTCCAACTAGACATCATATATTTAATTTGGAATTGTGCTAAAAAAATGGATAATAGAAATTATTAATGAACAACAGTGTACTCGCCTAACAATCACATTCTATTCTATTCAAATAAATAATGATACACCTCTACACTCGGAAGTCAATCCCATGGAAAACTTCTTGATCAACTCTTAACCTGGAAGAGCTGCATAGAAGCAAAATTTACGCAAATTGAGTTAAAAGTAGTGCGAACAAATTGGCTTATTGACAGACACTCAACCCTAAGATTTGATTGAAATTTTTTAATTTACTGTTTAAGCCTTTAAGCTGTAGGGTTTTATGATATTCAGTTATGGAATAGAGCCTCAGCTTCATACTTGCAACAATTTCAAAAGCGCCGAAATAAGATTCTAGGAATATTCAGAGTCATACCGTGTCTACTAAAAGCTCGAAGATTCACAAAAAATGAATGGATTAGATTGATAATAGCGACCAGGAAACAAAAAATTTTTTTTGACTGGACGTAGCAAGTGTACTTGTATTTTTCTTTTAGGCTTTAGATTTGAATACTTATTGTTAGTTCAAATACATTGAAGATACAATAATTTTTCCCTGTATGAAGATATAGCAGAAGAGCAATTAGGTCCACACCAAAGGCCAATAGGAAACCGTGGATTACCGGCAGAACGTGGCAAAGGGACAATTACTGATAGCTTCGCGATCAATATGGGCGTTCGAAAGGGCTGACCACTACTCTTTAGCTGGTAATGGACTGCTTAATGGAGAAACTGTGTAAAAAGAAAGGGGTTATTGCGTGCAGTTTTCAAAGACATCTGGATGATTTAAAATATGCAGATGGTATTATTTGCCTTTTTTTACATAAACTTTCGGACATGCAACAAACGATCTTGTAAGCCAGCCAGAAGAGCTGGCTTGGTAATTAATATCAAAAAGACGTACTGCATGCGTCTACATAATAGCAGCAACGAGCGTATCACCATCGAAAATCACCAAAAATAGAATACGTTAACTGCTTCTGCTACTTAGGGAGCAAAATGTTGTCAAGCAGTGGCATAAATGAGGACACCACGAATAGGTTCAATAAAACAAGACGTGCATTTAGCAGACTCAAAAATATATGACGGGCACCACAAATCACGAGAAAAACAAAGATCCATATTTTCAATGCATATGTCAAGTCGACACTTTTATACGGAATTGAAACATGGCTGGCCAATGAAGTTATAAATTTTTATAAATAAAATCCTTCGTATTATAAATATGTGGTGTACGAGTATACTGGCCCAAGAAAATAACAAACAATAGACTTTGGAGTTTAGACAAAGAAGAGCCCATACACATACAGATAAAACGCAGAAGGTAGAAATGGATAGAACAAACCTTAAGCAAGCTAGTACGTAATGTAACCAGGATGCCGCCAGAATGACACCCACAGAAATAAATAAAGGAAAAAAACGAAGATATTTACTTTAGTTTAAAACCAAACAAATTTTATATTATTTTCGGAGAATTTTTAGTTTTATTATTATCATATTTAATTAATTTTTTTTTTATACAAAAACTAATTGCGGCTCCAACTTAAAGGCTTTAATATGTTTTAGATGTAAACCGAACATTATTAAATATTTAATTGATTCAGTTATTTTTTTTTTGTTTCAATTACAACATTTTTTTTTCTTGATTTTTCCTTAATTAAATATCTAATTAAATCAATTAAAACAGAAATTAAAAATGTACCTGAAACCAAATAAAACAATTTTGTTGGTGCAAACACTTTCTTCTGTACCCGTATACCTAACAATACTGCATACCTTATGGCTGATGACTATAAATAATTTCTTTGCCAACTGTAAGTCCTTCATAAATCTCCTAAATTCATTAAGAACTTAAAAAATATATATTTAGTATTGCTTTGTGTCCCAGTTAAGATTATTTTACTTTATCTCTTTTATTTGCAATGTATGCCAGTACTTTAAACAAAAAAGAAATTAATTTCCTTTTGGTAAATTTATAAACATAGCAAAACTTTTTTGTTGTTGTTAGAGTCTTATCAACAACCTGCAATATGTTTTAATTTACCATCAAACATTAACAACTTTTAATTTCCTCCCCCACCATTAGCAAATAACAACAACATTTCGCTAAAAACAAATTTCAATGACCTAATACCTGTATATCAAAACCCACTATTTTGCTGGCAATTGCTATAGATACACAAACACATTTACACACACCCACACACATTTAAAGGCAGACAGCCAGCCAGGCAGTTATAAACTTAAGTTTTATAAAATCGAATGTTTGCTATCAAGCCACATTATTTCTTTTTTTTATTATGTTCCATACAGTTTTGGCATCAGTTGAAGCTGCCATAGTAGTAGTGTTTCAAGTATGCAACATTAGTGGAGACAGCAAAAAAAAAAAAAAGATTTACGTACACAAATGACAATAACAGCAAGAACAATATCAGCGACATTACAAACACATTGATTACTTAGGCCAAAACCATCTAAAGAGCCAAATAGCTGACCAGCCAGCCAACCACAAAATTACCGATGAGTTTGCTTAAATAACAGCAACAACAACAGCAACAACAGCAGCAACAGCAACACAACATTAAGCAAAAAAGTTTATATTCTTTTTTTTTTTTGTTTGCTATTAAATGGCAATTGGGTAGAGGGGGGAAGTATTTATAACGGTCATAGCTTTTGTTGGTATTGCTGTTAACTTACACAAACAAACAAACAAACAAACACACTCGAATATTTGCAGAAGATCCTTTAAAAAATCTGTTATCGCGCCAAACTGTAAAATTGTCAACCAATGGCGCCATTTTTGCTCCTAACTTTATAATGGCCTTCTGTTACCTACAACACACTTTTCTAGATGGCCATGGCGACAGTCGCAAAAAAATGCGAACAAAAAATTCACTCTGTCGCTTTGGAAAATATGCAGGCTGTTTTTTTTTCATCATTCATTGTCATAATGTTATCAATTTCATTTCTACCCTTGAATCTCTTCCCCTGTTTTAGTCAGTGTATGCTTTGAAAGTACTCGGACATTTTGAGGACTTAAGTACTTTTAAAAATCACAAATTTTTTCGTTTAGCAAAACTTTTCGATTACCGTTTATGTGTTTCGTTCGCTTTGTTTTCTGTTCCTACTCAATAAAGAATTGTAATAGAAAATATCAAAAGTTATTGGAAATACAGAAAAAAAATATTGACGCCTGATTACACTGTCCAACAGCATTTTTGTAACAGTATAGCGACGCTATAATTTTTAAAGGGTATGTTGAGTAGATCATTTTTGTAGAACAAACTTATAATAATGTATAATTTTACTAATTAAGCGTAAAGAGCTTTATTTACAACAATGGTGTCTTTGGTGACCCCCACTGAAATTTTCCGGCAAACATTTTCGTGGAATATTTTAATCCTTAAATGTCCTTTTTTGAAAAAAGGGTCAAATTGACCATAGAGAGACCAGTTAGAGGGTTAAGATCTTCCACAAAAATAATCCTCATACAATTCCACAATACAACTCTGACCATAAGAATTCTCTCAGACATTAACTTACAGCATTTTTTTCATATAGTATAATGCTCCCTTCGACCAAAAAATGAAAATTTTGACCCACTGTAAAACTCAGACGTGCTGGACCATAAGTTTGTTCTACAAAAATGATCTACTCAACATACCCTTTCAGAATTATAGGGTCGCTATTCTGTTCCATTCAAAAAGTCTTAATTTGTTGGGCAGTGTTATAGGCACACTGGTGTAATGCAATCTTGTGGGTGGCATTTTTGGTAAGAAAGTTCACTACATTGTGTGAGTAAATTGATTGGATAGCTTCTCAGATAGGAATGTTATTTTGCATTTTGAAAGCATTGGCTGTATTCTTTTTGGGCTTCCGTCCACAATTGTTTTCGCTACAATGTCTGTCCGTCTGTGAGCGCCTTTTATCTGTGGAAGCGTAATAGGTAGACTCTTAAAATTTTACAGAATATGTATAACTGTTGCTGCTATAGCAACAAATACTAAAAATTACAGGGTATTCCGATAGAGACGTGTTATTTGAGTTAATGCCTTCATTTCTTAAGCTGTAGGAGGTAACCACTTAAATTTTGCAAACAGTAAATAAAACTATGTTCGGTTTATAAACAAGTAAACAAAATTAAACATAAAAATTAAAGGGCGTTCCGATAGTGACGTGTTTTGTAAGTTTTGAACGATAAAAGGTAGACTCTTGAAATATTTACAGGAGGTGTATTACTCACTAAAAAATAAATAAATTAAAGGGTGTTCCGACAGTGACATGATTTTTAAGGATACAGCCTAATTTCTGAATCATAACAGAGAGATTTTTAAAATTTTTACAGATGGTATATTTTTACGGCCTCTATAAAAAATATCAAAAATTAAAGGGTTTAACGACAGTAACGTATTTGGCATATATCGGGTGGTTAAATTTTTAGGGCTGTTGTTGAATGTGAACCACACCTAAACGTCAAGGTTTTTCTGCTAACTAACTTAATTTGAAACATGGAAAGATACACAATCGAGCAACGCTTATAATGAATTGGATGATCAATTTTCGAAGAAAATTATCTTCAGTGATGGGACACATTTTCATTTCGTCAATATTGCCGCATTTGGGCAAATGATAATCCAAGAGTGATTGTCGAAAAAGCAATGCACCCACAAAGAGTGACTGTTTGGTGCGGTTTATGAGTTGGCGGCATCATCGGATCGTATTTTTTCCTGTCAGGCAGTTACTTTGAATGGCGTACGCTACCGTGAGATGATAACGAACTTTTTTTAGCCCGAATTGGATATTGATATGGACGATATGTGGTTTCAACAGAACGGTGCCATTTACTACACAGCTAACGAAAAAATGGCTCTTTTGCGCGACTATTTCAATGGCCATGTTATCTCACGTGGAGGCGATGTCAATTGGCCGCCAAGATCATGTGATTTGACACCATTGGACTTCTTTCTTTGGGGTTATTGGAAAGAAAAGGAGTACGTCGATAAGTCAGCAACAATTCAAGCTCTAATGGATAATATATTTCGGTACATTAACGGTATAGAAGCTCAATTATGCGTCATCGAAAATTTGAAGCATCGGATGGAGGTGTGTTGGCCGATATTTTGAACCATACTAATATTATCAAAATAAAAAGAAATGACAATAACTTCCTAAATAATTTGTGTTTTATTCAAAATCAACATCGGTCCTTACAAATTTAACCACCCTTTATATAGATATTTGTTATTTTCACAGGTGGTATATTACTATGGCCTCTATAACAAATATCAAAAATTAAAGGGTTTTCCGACACTGGCCTGACTTGCATTTATATGGCCTTATTTTTGAACTATAATACGCTGACCCTTGAAATTTTCACAGAAAGTGTTTTAATATGGCCTTTATAACATAGTAAAAATTAAAGGGTATTCCGGCAGTTTCGTTATTTGCACGTAAATAGCCTTTTTTGAATCGTATAGGTAGGCTCTTGAAATTTGTACACAATATATGTTGCCACAGCCGCTGTGATAATTACTAAAAATAAAAGGAAGTTACAAAACTAACATCTTTTTACGTATATCGCCTTACTACTTAAATCGTAATTGGTAGACTCTTGATATATTCATAAAAGGGGAATTGCCATGGCCGCTATAACAAATAATAAAAGTAATGGGTGTTTCGACAGTGACATGATTTGGACGTATATGTCTTTATTTTTGAATCGTAATAGGTAGAATTGCAAGTTTTGCAGTAGATGTGTTGCCATTGCCTCTATAACAATTAAAGGGTGTCCCACAATAACATGTTTTACGCTTATATTGCCTTATTTCTTGAAACGCAATAGGTAGGATCCTGATATTTTCATAGAAAGTCTTTATACTTGAACAGTAATACGCTGACACTTTAAATTTACACAGATTATATTTTGCAATATCTACTGTCACAATAAGTAACGAAAATAAATTAAAAAAAAAAATAAAATGCTGTTCCCTGGATGTCCCGAATTTGAGGAATTTTACCTTCTCTTATAGGCAGACACTTGATATTTACATAAAGAATTCAGTACTATGAGCTAGTATAAAGAAGTAATTTTAAATTAAATGTTGCCCCATAAGACCTGAACCAATTAACAACTTTGTATTTTTAAAGCTATACTGAACATAGTACGGAAACCTAAGTGTGTGAGCCTAACGTGCACTTGACTGATTTATTTCTGTAATAACTTTACTTGTCTTTTATGTGTGAAATTTCAACAAAAAATGTTATGTCTAAATTTTAATTTATTAAGCAGATAATAAAACTGTTGATTTCAAATTATTTGTTGACCTTTATATTATTTTATATTTTTATATCTATTTTCTTATAAATTTCTTTAATTTAAAAAATATTTGCAAGTTATCTCGACTTAAGGAGTTTTGTCTAAAGTCCCCAAATATAATTACCAAAAGTCTTCGTTTTCGTTAGCAATATTTAATTTACTTTTGAAACGCATAGACATTATTCACCAGCATTATGTATTGCTTTCTTTAACCAAAATCGTTTCCTAGTGCTCTTTGTATGAAATAGAGTATCAAATATTCTCCTCGAACTACTTTTCCAACTTTCTTATTGCTTTGTGTTTGATTTTTAATAAAATCTATATTAATTTTTAAGCAAATGTTGCCAAGGATTTTATAATTTTCTAAGAATCTTTTTTTCATTCTCTACACATTTACGATATTTGCTTATGTTCCTATTTTGTTTCCTTCTTCCTTTTTTTTTTTTTGCTGACATTCGGCTTTTGATTGTAAAGTTTGTACAAACTTTTCATATTATTTGTAGTCATTTGCTAACTGCTTTTTTCTCTTAAACATCATTTTCTTCTTTGCCAACTTCTTGTTATTTAATTTTTATTTATTTTTTATTTTGAAATTTGGGTAGTTGTGTGAAATTTCTTTTGTATGGATGTATATAAAAGGCTGGCAATAGTATGTCCTTTGATGCGTATCCAATTTCTTAATAGCCTTTAATTTGTGATTGGAAATTCTTTTATGTTGCACTGACTGCTAAATTAAGAACTTGAATATTATGGTTTTGTTTATGGGAAAAGTTATTTTTGCTATCATTTCTTTAGTGGTTTCGAAGTTTCATTTAGTTATATTTTACTTGACCAGACACTCATTTACCGAGATTTCGAAACATGTTTCGCAGACAATTTAAGCCATTAATGTTTTATTGTTTTCCACAGCAATGCTAGCAATTGCTATTGCCTTATCTTTGATTGAGAGAAAGTTCTCCTCTTGTACTTGCTTACTTTTACTTATAGACCATTAACATTTTACTTCGGTCCTCTTGTTTAATATTCAAATGTTGCTACGTTTTTGCTCACATTATTTTTTATTTTCGCAATTATAAATTAAGTATAGTTTTTTGTTTTAATTTGTCATGCTTAAGGAGACTGAGTGATTGTGGGGTTCTGCTCAATTAGTACGCTTTTACTGCTCTGTTATGATTAAAAAAATATTGTTTGAGAAATTTATTGTTAATTACTTAATAAGCTATCAATGGAAAAAGGAAATTAACAATAAATTTCTCATAAATTTAAAAATCGATTGGTATGTGGAGAAATTTTTTATTTTAAGTTAATTAAAACGAGAAGAAAATTTTTTCGATGATTGATGAAGAAGGAAGTAGCGATTCAGAAAATATAAGAAAATATAACATATTCTGCTAGCGTTTTAAATAAATTTTTTGCTTTTTTCTTTAATTAAAAAAAAAAAAAATCTTACAACTTAAAGAGAATAAACCGAACTCAAGCCTTACTTTCATATTTTTAATATTAGATATCTAGGATGTTAAAGACTTTTTTTGTCTTATTGTCGGACTGGTGCCGTAATAATCCTGAGTGCACTTTTATCTTCAAAAGCAGGACCTTCACTTATGAGCAGGGTTATCTAGGAAGTTACAGACTATCTAGGATATCTAGGATGTTACAGACTATGTTTGTCTTGTTGTTTGACTGGTTCTGTAATTTACAGAGGGCTCTTTTATCTTCAAAAGCACTACATTTGCTTATAAACAGGATTCGGAATTTTTCATTTATGAGCGTTGAAATTTCAGCATTTAAAATATTTCTCATAAATGATTTTTCTAAAATTGTATATTTTTTCTCGGTCGTAAATGAAAAAAAAATACTCTGCCTACGATCAAAAATGGATAAGTGTAATTTTTTTTATAGCTAACATACATGAACGGTGAAAAACGAAGAATATCCGTAATATTCATAAGTGATAAGCAATGAACTAGCTCATAGACATTAATGATCTTTTAAATAAATGTTTGATTTTTTTTTCATTTATGAACGTTATCATTTATGAGTGTTCATTTAAGAGATTTCTCATAAATGAAAGTTGTTACTACATACGCCGGCAGTTGCACTTTACAAAATATGTACATATAAATACACATTTTTCTAGGATCTATTCTTTTATTAACAATTAAGAAAACTGTAAGTTCTCATATAATTGCCCTTAGGCGAAAAATATAATATTTTTTTTTATTCAATTTTAAATAGAAAGGAAAAAATAAATTATCTCACTCATAAATGAACAAACACTAAATATTTGCTAGTCTCACACACATGTATGATAAGAAGCAGAAAAAACTATAGGGTACACTCTCACTCACACATGATTGAGCAGTGAGTAAGCATTTTGGTAACCTGCTTATAAACTTCTGAATATTTTACTTAATAGTTTATCACACTAAAATATGAAAAAAAAATGACAAAAACTCTGTAATGTGGAGTAGAAGTTCTGTCAATTATTAGTGTATATAAAATAGAGAAATCCTCATATATGCAATAGCTTGCCACTTTAATGATTTTGGATATTTATATTTTAAAAATTAATTTATTTTGTCTGCTGCACATTCATAATTTTAACATATAAAGCCTAAGCATAATAATGAAGAAATTACAAATGGGACCGCGAAATCTTACCAGCTGCGGTGCAGGACAAAAATAATAAAGAATATAAAAAAAATAAGAACGAATTAAAAGTATTGTTTATACAACTGCAGTATTAAAAAAATAATTTTGAAAAGACCTTTTCTCAAAATTTAGTTGCAAACACAAAGGTATTACAAGAAAATGTTCCTTTTCATGCCAAACATACGCTAAGAATAAGTAAAACCTTTTCCTTTCTACCTTCTAATATATAATTGTTGCCACTACTACCATTTGTTGTTACCATTATTTCGAAATAATGATGTAATCATGTTTGTTATAAAATATTTTTGCGTTTGAGCGTATCTGTTAGTTAAATTATATTGTAAAATTTATTATTGTTTAAAATCAAGCACACATTCTTTCGTAAGTATGAATGAGTTCAAAACCAAACAAACAAAAAAGCAGTTTTTTAAATCAAACCTACAAATATTTTTGAACATTTATTATTTGTTGTCTCCACATACACTGGCAAACCGAATGTCCTTTCATCTTTTGTTAAAAAGTTTCGGGTTTGTTATGCTGGTTGTTTTATAACAAACAATACATGTGACAACAAAAAAAAAAAAAAAGACATGTGTCTAGATCAGCATTTTGTCGACTAAATACAAAAGTATCATTTAGTATTGTGCTGGTCTTTTTTGTGGATTTCTAATTGCTGTGGGAAATGCACATATGAATGGCGACTTTGTTTACAGGATTAAAAGAAGTTATATAAGGATTAAAAAATATATATGAGAACAAAAATAAGTTTAATTACTAAATAAAGTACAATTCGGAAGAACAAATACTACGTGTGTCCGCCCGGAAGGTATACTGTTCGCAGTAATTCCATTGTAATCCTGGCTGTATGCGATGTGGCACCGTCTTGTTGATACCACATGTTAATCAAGCCCCAAGCATGTAGTTGTGACGTTAAAAAGTTTTCAATCATATCACGATATCATTTTCAAAGAAGTAAGGTCCAATGATTCCTCCTGACCAAATTGCACACCAGACTGTCACTTTTAATCCAGGGCACGTTATCGTAGGGTGCGTCTTAATTTCACTCGGTGTTTGGAGCACCGTGGGATTAAGCCACCGTGGCAGGTACCCACGTTAATCTAGAACACATCTATCACTTTTAATGGTGTCTACTTCACGACTGCCAAATATGAACTGTCAAGACTAATGTTTACCAAAATTGCGCTAAAACAAAGTATATAACAAAGTATACCTTCCCGGAGAGATTTTCCAGAGATTTTTCCTATTTATAGTATATTGATTTACGCAGCATTTACGTTCGCCGATCAAGTTTTAGGCTATGGATAAAACCAAAAATCCTATATGATAAGAAATCATTCACATCTCCTGGAGGCAAGAGAGAGCTTCTGGGCAATATTTTCTACTAGACTCCAAGAATTTTCAGTGTACAATGCCTTTAAAGTTTGATCTCTGTGTTTCCCATTGCAAATTGATAGTAACGAAGAGCACAATGTCCTATAAGCCATTCTGCAACTAGTGTTAAGGCACCCTTATTAAGTGATAGTAGCTTTTAGCGATGTACTCCGAATTAGCGTGATAAAATAAGTTTTGAATACCAATTTAATATAATCCAGTTCATATAATCTAGTTCGTTAATATAAGATCTTTGTACTGAGTTGTCAATAAATAAATAAAAAACAAATACAAACAAATGCTTGGCTTTTATAAGTCCTGTCATAGTCCTTTCTAGTGACGAAGGACCCTGTTGCGAATTTGGAATCATTTTTTCCTTGGTGTATTCAGTGAATATGCCAAAGAAGGGTTCTACGTTGGCTAAACGATACGGCTGCTAATTACAAACGCAATCCTTTTGGCTGTGAATTCAAAATAGTCTTAAGCTGTTGTGGCTACTGAATTCATTTAGAAATGTCGCACAATCCAAACCTAAGTTCAAATGAGACAAAGGGCTTTAGTGTAGCTTGGCCTTTCGGTATTAGACATATTTTTATATCCTTGGTTTTTCTCCTTAAACAGAAAAAAGTTTGTGCACCAATCAAAAGTTTTAATTAGTTTTAGTTACAAATTTATTAAAATTTTTTATTCATTCAATTAATTATTAAATAAAAATAGTAGGTTTTTCTTTCGTCATTAATTTTATAATTGAATCAATTAAGATATAAATTAAATTTGTAACTGAAACTAATTAAAAACTTGGTGGAAACATTTTTTACTGTGCAGATGAGAACGGCATATGTATACTTTTGCCTGAAATATCGTTAGGTATTTACCCAATCAAAAGGGAATGGCCCTTTGAAAATTTGGACGAGGTATACTGGCTTCCATATCACCATTTTTCTGTTTAGAGCCGTCAGTATATTAAAACTGGTCTGCTACATCTTGCCACTAAGTGTGGCTATCCCAATTAAGTCTATCCTGAATAAGGACATCAAGATTACTGTGCAACAAGAGAATCAGTTGAGTGTTATCAGATACCCTAAGTTAAGGGCCGTTAATGAAGAGCCGAAGTATGCGCAGATGACCTACTAGGTTTCCTTTATTATTTAGCGTTTGTTCCAAATCGGCTATTAGTTTAAAATAATTTTATATTTTAAATCATCTGCAAACTCAATAGTAACGTCGCACGGTGGTTCAGAATTAATTTTCATTGGCCAAAACCTATATTTTTTGTTGACACATATTCTTAAAATGTTTATGTCACCAGAAAGAAAACAGATCAAAACTAAGGTAGCCGAAAAATTGGGTCAAAATATTCGCACTAGTGGGCGTGGCATGCTGCTAAAGGAAAAGAATTTATGTTAATTTAAAAATAAAATAAAAATTGTAAGTTTTAATCTCATATTAATTGCGATTTCTTAAAAACTGTTATCGATATTGAGCTGCGTTTTTTTTTGTTATGTTGGGTGAACTGTTGTTTTTTAAGAAATGGTATATGCGCACCCTGTATAATTTGTAAATAGGGTGTTATGTTTAAAATTGGAAACCTCCATATATTCGCAAAGTTTGAAGTTTAGTAGTATATAACTTCTAAAGGACAAAAAAGGACAAAAAACCGAAACCACCCAAAGAAAGGCAAAAGTGTTCTCTTTAAGCCTATATATACTTCTGCACCCGCCCGGATCCGCCCGTAGAACACTTTTTTCTATTTTAATGAAAATACTCAACATTTTTACAAACAAATTTCTATCAAAATTGCTTTAGAAGTCATTCACTGCCAAAAGTACAAATTGCAGATAGCAAAACGTAAGGGAAAAGAGAGGAATCTAACTAAAAAGTTAATTTTATTCGAAAATTGAGAATTTTAGGACACAAAACAATTTTTGGTAAAATTTCCTTAAAATCCAGTATAAGTTGTATATGACAAATTCTCCCATAGAAAACTTGTATAAACCGAATCAACTTAGGTAGTTAAACTTAGTTTTTTGTGTTTAGGTAATCTACTTTAGGTTTAACATTTTTATATGTAGTATAAATCACAATAATTTGGAAATAAATTTTATTTCGGTACAAGTATTCGATTTAAAAAGGCAAATTTATTGTACGTTTTCCAAATCAGCTTAGTCAAGTTCAACTACTTGGTTTTTGTCTTAAAAAATTCCATACAAAAGAAAAATACCTGAGCTAGCCTTTCGGCACAGGTACAACTGCAAGCTGTACTTGATCATACAGCCGAAAGGTTGCTAAAGTCACTTAAAGTAAGTGAGTTGAAAAAATATGGAAACTGCAATTTAACTCTTTTTTGTAAATGGGGATGCGATGGGTCTGCTGGACAAAGACAATAAAAACAATTTTTATGTGAGGATATTTCTGACACAGATATGTTCATGGTGTCATTTGTACCATTGCGATTGATGAAAAACTTAGAGGACTCGGAACCTTCGTCCAGCACAGTGCAAACAAGTTATATTTGGAAAAACCAAACTCCATCGTCTACAAAATACTGCAGACCAATAAATTGAATTATTAATTAATACTATCTATGATAGACGGAAAAACTGCCCAGGTTTTGACTGATACAAAAGCTTCATCCAGCTGTATTATATGTAAAGCAACATCAAGTCAGTTAAACCAAGAACCGACAAAGTCGGAGGATAGTATTGATGCATTTGAATTTGGATTATCACCGCTACATACGAGGATAAGATTTATGGAACACATACTGAAAATAAGCTATGATTTGGACTTCGGAGCTTCAGGATCAGCAAGAAATAATGACACCAAAAAAGAGATAAGAAAATTGAAAAAGAAACAAGTTCAAGATGCATTTCTCAAGCACGGGTTGATTATAGATCAACCAAAACAAGGATCAGGTAACACAAACGATGGCAACACCGCAAGAAGATTTTTTTGGATCCCAAAACTACATCTGATATAACAGGTGTTGATATAGATGTTATTTCAAGATTTAAAACAATTACTGAAGTACTTGCATGCAATGAACTAATTAATGCTAAAAAATTTGGTGATTACGCCAAGGAAACCGCTGCTATATATACATCCAAATACAAATATAGAAATATGTCAGCAACAGTGCATAAAGTTCTTTATCATGGAGAAGAGGTCATTAAGCACCATTTATTACCAATTGGAGATTTGTCAGAGGAAGCCCAGGAAAAAACAAACAAGGATTACAGGTTTTACAGAGAACATAATACCAGAAAATGAAGATTTATTTCATATATTATATGAAGATTTATTTCATATATTATTTGCAATTTCAGATCCCTTCATCTCTAGCATTCGAAGTCAATGGAAATTGAATCATTCGGAACTAAATGCCGAAGCTAAGGCACTGCTACAGGACACAGGTAATACAGAGCAGAATATAGAATATTTACAGGAAATATTCCAGCCAAATGAATAATAATTTGAATTTGAATTTAGTATTTGAATAAAATAAAGTATACAAACATTAATATTAAATGTTATTTTACTTACCTAGAATCTATTTATAACTATAAATAAATATGTATATAATTAAAGAAAAATTAAATTACACTGTTTTGTTTTAAAATTGATCAAAAACTAGGAAATATGTAAGTATTGTTAGGCATAAAGTTGAAATTTGGACAATCCTAATGAAAATACGGCAAATACCTCAGTGAAAATAGGGGCCACCCTAAGGATAGCAAAATATTGTATTGTCATCCAAGATTGACCCGTGGACCAAATTTGAGCCAAATTGTTTAAGGAAAAGTGGGTCAAAAATGAGTTGGCACATTTGAAACGAAATTTCAAACAAGAATTAGGAAAAGCAAATCGAAAGTTCAACTTTAGGCTTGAATTTCTTAGCAACCGCTGCACCGATTTTAATAAGGCCTAAACTCGGTAAAAGCTTAAGATGTTGTCTATTAACTAAAAAAAGAACTACTAAAAAATCTTTATTAGTTAAAAAGTTACAGAGTTTTGGCCAATGAAAAACATTTCTGAACCACTGTACGCCGTTTAAAGTTGGTCTGATGAGTCTGACATATCTACGACTTGTCAAATGTGCCAGAGTATTTTTTATTGCGTTAATGAACAACACACTGAAACTACACCATTATCCGAAGTGGCTTAAAGTCGATGTTAAAAAAAAAATGGTCGAATTCGGAAGGCTCTGGTTGCAATAGAAATAAATTTTAAATTTAACTTTTCTGTTTATTATTTTGAAGAGAAATTCCTCTCGCAAAAATATGAAGACTTTTTACTAATTTTTTTTTTTTTTTGAATAACTCACAAATAATAGACATAAAATATACCTTCGGCAATAAATTATAAAAAGACTTTGACCTAGGTTTTCTACCAAGCTTTGTTTACCTGTCTGCAGAAAATAACCAGAGACTTTGGTGGTAATTGAATCCGCAACCTCAAAAACAGAATAACTTATTTTTCATCCATAAAAACAAATCTTCAATACAGCAGGCCTATGCAATCAATGTCTGGTGTTGAACTCAATGATCTCTAGTTTAGTTCTATTTAGATGATAGATAAATATTACAAACTAAAATTTTAACATTAAATTTATTTAAATCCTTTGCAATAAATGCTCATTTTATATCCCATTAGTTTTCCTTTTGCATTAATAAACTGGAAAACCTCAATTATGTTTAAGTTAAAATAATCAAAATGCCACTGATAATTCAGTGGCAATGACTGACCAGATGCTTGACAAAAATCTTATGAAAATAGCAGGAGGTTTATGCTAATTTTTGAAGAGAAAGAAAGAGCCAGCAAAAAAGACAATCAAACCCACATTTTAATTATTGCTAAAGTGTCGTTAACACATGGCTCCAATTTTCTGCAATATTGAACTAATTAAGTATTTTCTATTAAGCGGCACTTGTAAATCTCACAGAGTGTGAGTAAAAATGGCGACTGTTTCTTATGCATACAGATGCGTTAATGCTTATTAAAAGTTTAGCAACAGTCTCATTAACATAAATTGTTATTGAAAAAAACACACAATAATTGATGACATTGTTATTTAAAGGTGTCATCTGTAATTAAACTCAAAATTGATTATTAAAATTAATTGCTACAGAGGGCTTGTGTGTGAGTGTATGTATAATTATTATAGAATTCTTGTAAGTAAGTAGGTGTCGTCGAATGAGGAATATTAAGGAAGATAGGCAGGGGTTTGTTTTTTCTACTTCGTAAAATATGCAAAGATCAGCGTTTATTTGTAAGATAGAGTTTTGGAAGCAAAATTTTGTTTATTAGTTTAGCATATAAAGAGCATTTTAAATATAGAAAAGTAGTGTTTAAAAATAGAGAAAGGTGTGGCCAAGTGAGGATTATTTCTATACATATAATAGAATAGTAACTCATTTCCTGTATGTACATATGTATGCCTGTCTTTATTTTTTGTGTTCTTATCACGAAAAAACTACTGGATTGATTTTAACAAAATTTTGTGGGGAGGTTCCTTAGTAGCCGTATTCCAATATAGGATACCTTTTTCCCGAAAAATCTTATTTCCAAGAGAAAGTGGAGAAAGATCAGTGAAAGTATGCCGATTTCTTTACCGATTTAAAGGTACTGACTGACAATATGACTTCAAAGCGGTATAATTTAAACACCAGAACTATTGAAAGTTTAGAATTCTTAAGAACCCGAAATATACAACATTTTGATTTCAAAATAAAGCTGTACTCTACAAAGTATAAGATTGTGCAATGCATCTTTCTAGTCCATTTCACGTTAATGGTCTAAACATTTTTCTCACTTTACTACGAAAATAAAAAAATAATGTTTAGTTAAATTGATTGGATTTGTTACGCCAGTAAATGAAATACTGTTGTCATACGTTAAAATGGTACTCGTAACATTTTAAACGCGACTTGAAAATGATGTCTTCACATCGAAAGCGCTCGCCAAACGTAGCAGTACCAAACAGCCAGTGACAACGGTCTTCAACCGAAAGGTATGATAACAGAATTTTTAATTAGATTACTCTATGAGTTGTTAAGGTGTGTTATAGTCAACAACTCGACCTGCTTTATTAACTTACCAGCTGTGCCCTGCCACTTCGTGAGCGTCCTGACAATATTACTTATTACTTTTGTAGTGCCTGAGTTAGGGTTTAAATATTTTTTTTATATAGATCCCTGGATATAATTCGAAAAATTTTATAAAGTTCTAATATTATTCTAGAGTTCTGTAAATAGTGCTTAAAAAATCCCGCTTTCAAAACTAAAAGGTGTTGTCAGGTTTGTTAAAATTTTCTGTTTGAATTACATTTTAATCGGAAAAATTGTATACTTTCACTACTTTTTCTCTATTTTCTCTTCGGAATGAAATATTTTTGCGGAAAAAAGTATCTTATATTTGCGCCGAGATACTAAGGCATCTCGTCTTGAAATTTTATTAAAATTAATCCCGTATTTTTAGATGATGCGAGCGAACACAGGCCGATAAAAAATTGCTGCCTTGTATGCCATTTCGATTACTAACAGTAACAGGTTCATTTCTGTACAAGAAATATTTTTGGAAAATTTTGTACACCAGCAACAAAATTTTCAAAAAATATTTCATGTACAGAAATTGTCCGGTTAATGTTTTTTATATGTATAAATTAATACTTTAATGATATTTTGTTTTAATTGGCGTATTTTGATGAGTCGATTCCTTTATCCTTTTTTAAATCATTCAAGTCTTCTTGTCGCAGAGAAAATGCGGCAACCTTTAGTTTTACTTTTCTTTTTGTTATTACTCTTGCAGTTACATGAAAACACAACTCTAATTTGTATTACTTTATTTTTGCATCTTTGAAATTTAAATGATTTGTGCTTTTAACGATTACTTAAAGACAATAAAAACTCAAAAAAGGAAGAATTCAATTTTAAAAAAGCCTTTAAAATCTATTTATTTATCACTTCTATAAACTGCACAGTCAAAAATGTTCGCACAGAAATAATTTCCCAAGATGCGCAAGATAGACAAAGCTTTCCCCCATTATTTTTTTTTACTCTTGGTTTTCTTCTAAAACAATTTTCCTAAGATTTTTTTCTTTAAACTCAGAATAAGATCAATGAGTTGGCACATGTTTAAGAGATCTGAAACACTTGTACAATAAACCATTTTAAGGCAACATTGATAAACTACGATAATTTGTAGGAATTATACGCAACAACCAAATAATGTATTAACGAAAATGTTTAAGTGAAGCAATTAATTATTTGTTTTTAAAATAAACACTCTAGACTAACGCACTGAGTTTTATGGTGAGTAATTTTATGTAAAGCACAATTAATAAAGATTGTTTTAATAATTCAAAACAAAAAACATAAAAAATTAAAATTATATCATAATTTTGACTTCTAAATAAAGATGGTTTTGTTTTTGTGATTATAAATTGAAAAATTTAACAAATTGGATTTTCTTTTCAAACACAACATGTTAGACTAAAGGCAATGTGCATATTTGTAAGTAAAAATAAATAATGCTATCGCACATCAAATACACAACACCATCATTAAAAAGACTAGACATTGTGGCAAAAATGAATTGCTAATGGAATTAAAATAAAAAAAAAAAAATTATAAAGAATTGAAAATGGAATATGATATACTGAATGAAATTGTTGGACGAGATCATTTGATCATTATACAGATGTGTTCGTGTATCTTAAAATATAATTATTTGCAATATCATCATTACTTCATTTCTACTCTGGTATTCTGCTATTATTTCATCTATACTCTGATTGTTGCATTCAACTACACAGTACAACACGGAAAAAAATAACCATATACGGACACCACTACGTGATAAAAGACCAAAAAAAAAAAGACCCCTGTCTCCCAGTTTTGCCCAAAGTCCTCCAGGTTTTTTTTTTATGGGCCCTCAAAGATGTGGGGTCTCGATGTCATTTTTGCAAAAAACACTGTTTAAGTAGCGCTTAGGTAATGTTGATGGCCCTGGACTTTTGCGGCTACCTAAGCGCTACCTAAACGGTGTTAAGAATCATTCCTAGGAATTTCATATGTTCTAGAAAGTTGTTTATTGAGATCTTAGGTTCATTTTTGTAGTTGATTGTTTCCTTGAACTTTGAACGGTTTGCTACCTATGGACCTGACCAGGGGAAAAAAGGTAAAAAAAATTGAATTTTTTAAAGTCTTTTGCGATTTTGACCTTGAAGATGAAGTTTATGTTAACAATTTTTGTTGTTTATGACAAGAGCTACAACTTTGCCTCAGAGAGTATATCAAAATTTCAAAAGGTTTGCAAAATATGAGCTTGAGGAAATTATAATTTTTTTGCAAAAATGACATCGAGGCCCCACATCTTTGAGGGCCCATAAAAAAAACCTGGAGGACTTTGGGCAAAACTGGGAGACAGGGGTCTTTTTTTTTGGTCGTTTATGACGTAGTTGTGTCCGTATATGGCTATTTTGGCACGAATTAAAAAAATTACACAGTGTGCTATAAAACAGATAATAAAACAGTAATATATCATCAAATACCCTCTTTTGACCAAGAAATAATTTTTAATAAATTAAATAAATAAACAAAAAAAAAAAAACTAGCAAAAATGCCCTAACTGGAAAAATTTTTTTAATCAACAAGAGGGTATTATCCATCTACTGTAAAAATTTCAACGTATTCTGATTACTCTTTCATCCCGAAACCCGCATATGAGACCATTTTCGTACCTTTGCATCAACAAAAAGGTATTATTTTTATTTGGCAATAATTGCGTAAAATTTAAAAAGAAAAACAGTGTAAATATATTATTAAATGCAATTTGCTTACTATAATATGTTCGGATTTTTAAATTATCTTAAAATGTAACCAAAAACAGTTTTTACCTCTACAGAAAATTTTGAGTTTATAACCTCTTGTTGATCAAATGCGATATGTATTTTGTATATAAATTGTTCACAGACTTTATATGATACCCCAGATATTACATCAATAATTCTAACTATTATTTTTGTACATAGGACTGTCAAAACTTTCGTTGTTTTGAAAAAAAAAACTGTAAAAAGATCTGGCATCTATTGTTGTTGCCAAAAGTATTTTTGCTCCCATTATATTGTGCTGACATGCAATACCAAAGAATGAAGGTGTATATCAATATGTAAAACCTTATCCACCCGATAGGTGCTGCAAAGACAAATCATGGGTGCACATCTCTGTACTCACTATGATAAAATCTTTTAATTGCTGCTACACCATATAAATTTCGACTCTTGCCGCTACTGCCTACTGTTACCATCTTATCTGTATTCTGCTAGGCTATACGTATTAAAACTATACTTATTCAGTTATAAGGGTTACTTGTGCAAAGTTTAAAGATCCTACCTATTTTAGTTCTCTAGGTACACGAAAATAATTTCTTACTGTGTATAGGAGGTACCACGCCCACTATTCCAGTTCAGTCTGTGTTTCTGTACACAATGTATCTTAGTATTTGGGTGATGCAATAATTCCAAGACGCTACCTATTGCAGTGGGGTTACCACGATCATTTTTTTCTAGAGTATTCGCATGGGTATGAGGTTTACTTTTAAAATTATTATGTAAACGATAATAATTTTTCACTTTGTATGGGAGGTAGATTATACACATTTGCACAGGGGTTATTCATGCAAAGTTTCAAGGCGCTATCTATTGTAGTTCGCCAGGAACACGATAATAATTTTTCACTTTGTATGGGAGGTAACACGCCCACTATTTCAATTCGGTCTGTGTTTATTTAAACTATGTAAGTTAATATAATGGTTACTGGCGCCACCTATTGCAGTTCTCTAGTTACAGGATAATAATTTTTCACTTTGCATAGGAGGTACCATGCCCACTGTCCCAATTAATTCTGTATTTTGGTATACTATGCGCAGTAGCATAGGAGTTACTCGTGCCGAGCTTTAAGGCTCTAAATATTGTAGTTTGTCAGGAACACGATATTAATTTTTCACTTTGTATGTGAGGTACCAAGCCCACTATTTCAATCTAGGCTATCTTTTTTTAAACTATATATGTTAATATAGAAGTTACGGATGCATTTCAAGGCGCTACCTTTTACTGTTAACAAGCTACACGATGATGAATATTTACTTTATATGAACGTGGCACCTCCATGTCGAATATCAAAAATATAAGTAATAACTGAAAATTTGAGAAAGATTGGTTCACTGGTGTAGGCTATAGCTTTCCGGCAATCAAACACATTTTGTGCTTTATATATGTATATAAAGGGTGGTGAAATTTTAAGGGCCGATGTTGATTTTCACTACAACACAAATTTTTGTTTCATTACCTGTGTGGCAAGTGGCACCATCCTATTGAAATCACACATTGCCCACAAACGTATCTTGCAATTCGGGCCATAAAAAGTTCGTTATCATCTCAAGTTAGCGAACATCATTCACAGAACTGCCTATCCGGCCTAATTTTGAAAAAATTACAGCCCAATAATGCCGCCAGCCCATAAACCGCAGCAAACAGTCACTCTTTGTGTATGCATTGGTTTTTCGACAATCACATGGATCATCATTCGCCCAAATGCGGCAATTCTTCTTCTTGACGAGTCCACTGAGGTGAAATTGTGTCTCATCACTAAAGATTATTTTCTTCGAAAATTGATCATCCAATCCTGAATAACTTTTACGCGTTGCTCGATTGTGTATCTTTCCATGGTTCAAATTGAGTTAGTCTAAATTTGATAAATGTCAAATAAAATGCAGAAAAAAACTTGACGTTTTGGTGTGGTTCACATTTAACATCGGCCCTTCAAATTTAACTACCCGTTGGATATATGTTTGGCCATAACCACATAAAGTACCCTGTTTTACAAATAAACTTTAAATTTTACTTACTTTTCCTCTTAATACTAAACTAAAACCTAAATTAAAAATATTCCATGAACATTTGGCATGAATTTGAAACAAACGTATGAAATCTAAATAGAAAAAGGAAAAAATCATCCAATCGTTCAATCGATTTTTGAATTCTATGCGAATATAAGAATTTCTATGAATTTACAATAAATTCTAAAATCACGATCCTGTTGCTTGTGTTTATAGTTTTTTTCTTTTCTTTTTTTTTTTTTTTTTGTTTCTCCCCTTTTGGTATGACTTTACATAAAACACTTTCCCAGAGCCTTTTTCTACCAAAGCCAAAGAGACAATACTATCAACACAAACAGTTCAATGTTCAAGAAAAAAATAAATAAAGAGAAAAATTTAAACATCATCATGTTTGGCGTTAAAGGTACTTAAACCATTTTTGTCGCACTAAACGACACTAAATGTTGTTGCCAACATTTAGACAGGCGCATGCAGCCTCTGTAACCCTTTTGTCTAAGAGACCATTTCAACGCAACAACTGCCGCAACTGACAATAATATTAAACAAAAAACTAGTCTGGCTACTGGCTAAAATCGAATAAAATCCTTTTTCTTGTTTTTGTTTAGAATATTTATGCAAACAAAAAAGAAGAATCAGGTTGGTTTTTTTTTTTGCAAGAGCATTTCAAAAGAAGCTGCAGAAGCTGCTTTAAAATTAAAGTTCAATATGACTTTTTTGTTTATTTCTTAGCACTGACGTGTAAGACCTTTAGAAAAGGCCCTAAATACAGCAAATAGTCCTTTTCAGAATAGGAGGTTGAAAACCAGATGAGTTTGTTGTTTGTTTTGTTTTTGCAAATAAATCATGAATCATGACATACCTGAAGCACTACGAACGAGGGGTGCAGGGAAAAAATGGTAAATGTTAAAGTAAGTAAAGATAGCTTCAGTAATTTATTTTGTCTTTAATTCAATAGTAGTTAAATTTAGATCAATTGAGTTGCCAGCCTATTTTATTTATGAAAGATCACTTTGATTTACATAAATTAAATCTAGCTAAAAAATTAAGCTTCAAAACTTTTGTTTGCTATATGAAAAATATTCTTGCCATTCCCTCGTAAAAAATTGATTTGATTCTCAGTTAAGTTCGGTTTGTGTCATCGTGATTTGAAATCGACCAAAAATAAACAAGCAGACCAGACAAAGTAACTTGCTATCTTCAATTTAAAGCTGAGAGTTTTCTATATAAAAACGTATTGAAATAAAATCATGTTAAGGTATTGATCCTTAACAAACAAAATATAAATGTTTATCACGATCTCATTTCAACAGAAATGAAATCAAATAAACTAAAAACTTTTTTAAGTAAAAAAAAATATTCATTTCATACTTTTAAGGAAGATTCTGGTTTGTTTTTGAAAAAGACTCAATAAAAAGAAAAAATTAATTTTTTTCTCAAAAAAAAAAAAACTAAATGTTTGCAAACAAATCATGTCTGAATATTGTGAATGAAGAATTTATTTTTGTCATCTCTTTTAACAACAGCAACAGCATACCGCACCGGGTTCATGAAGAAAAAAAAAGTAAAAACCCACAACACAAACTTAAGCAGCAGCACAAGAAACGAAAACTTTATAATGAACAACCAACATCATTATCGTCATCTTTATTATCATTAGCAACCTCATACACTTCACACAATAAGCTGGTATTTATGTGATGACAACAACATTTTATATTATCGGTAGATAGGTAAGTAGCAGCAGCATCAACAATGTTTAACAAAAATATTGCCGACTTATGTTCATACTTTAATGCCGCTTTGTTTTTTTTTTTGTTGCAGTCTGCATTTATTGCTAAAATTGCGATCGTTTTGTCATAATAAGACATTTTTGTTTTGAAGAATTTTTGTTCATACTTTTGGTTGTTATTTTTGATTAAATTTTTTGCTCCTAATAAACCTTCGGTTTTTTGTCAAAACATAAAATTTTAAACCACCAGGGGAGCTGAGGTAGACATTAATATTTTATCAAAATTGAATGGAATCTATTAAATAAAAAAATTTGACCGAAGGAAAATAACAATAAATAATTTTATTTTTTTTTTTTTTTGGGTTTAAATGAGTTTGAAAAATTATTGTTTTTACAAAAAAAAAAAAAAATTGGGACAAATATTTTTTGAGAAAAAAATTTTAAAAAGTTATAAAATTGTATAAAATATAAGATATAAATAATTTGAACATGACAGTACTTGAACCTTGAAATTAATATGATAAAGTAAAACAAATTTTACGGGCTTTTTATTGTTTAATTATTAAAATACTTTTAATATACTTCACCACATACAATACAATTTACATCAAATGTGTTTAGCAGAAACACGAGTATCAATGGCGTAAAAATGGCATATCCCTCTCTATTATTTGGTGTTTCTATCTTTCATTACTTAATTTGCTCTGATTTGTACTATTTTATATTATTTTGCCATTGACTTCAAAAAAGAAGGAGGTTATCTATTCGTCTGAATGTTGCTTTTTTTTTATGTATGTAACCGGAGAACTCAGCCATTTCTGAACCGATTTTAAAATTTTTTTTCTTTATTTGAAAGGTTATGCATTCAGGTTGGTCCCGTTTTAAAAAACAGTTCATTATATTAAAAATTAAAGGGTGTCCCCATACAACATACATGTTTTTTACGTGTATTAAGAACCGTAAAGGGCACCAAATTAAAATTTGAAAAAATTGCGTATCGCTATAGCTCCCAACAGCAGAAAGTAATAAAAAAATAAATTTAATATTTAAAGGGTGTCCCCATAGGTGACGTAATTTGACCTATTTGGGCCTATCTTTTGAACCGTTATAGACAAAACCTTGAAAATTTGACAGAATGTCGATTACTATGACCGTTGTAATAAAATGTATAAACTTCAAAATTTTAAATTAAAGGGTGCTCCAATAGTTCAATTAATTTGATGTATATGGCCATACTTTTGAACAGTTGTACACAGACCGCTGAAATTTACAAAGAACCTGTTTTGCTAAGTCAGCATAACAAAAGGTATAAAATTTGAATTTGAAAATAAAAGGGTGTCCCAATAGTTAATGTAATTCTATGCATGTGGCCAAACTTTTGAACTATTATAGACATACAGCTGAAATTTACAAGGAACCTTTATTGCAAAGTCCACTATAGCAAGTATACAGTTTGAATTTAGAAATTAAAGGGTGTCCCCATAAATTATGTAATTTGATATATATGGCCCTATCTTTTGAACCGTTAAACACAAACTTCTCACTAATTTCTCTGGTATAATAAGAAGTATAAATATTTTGAATTATAATGTAAAGGGTGTCCCAATAGTTCATGTAATTTGATATATATCGCCAAACTTTTGAACCGTTATAAACAGATAATTGAAATTTACAAAAAATCTTTGTGGCCAAGTCCTCTATAACATCAGGTCTCTAATTTAAAATTGTAAATTAAAGGGTGTCCGAATAGTTGATGTTATTTTATCTATGTGACCCTATCTCTGAAACCGTTATAGACAGAGGCTTGAATAGTGTCCCCATAATATACGGATGCTGGTGAAAATAGCTTAACTTTTGAACAGTAATAGGGAGAGGCTTGACATTCACATAGTTTTTAGTTTTTTCCCTCTAAGTTTGGCGCATCTTTTATTTGGTTTAAATCTAATTCTTACAGATTACTTCTTACATTTTTAGTTTAGAATTGATGCCCTTCTATCTGTTTTGAAGTCAGTTTTTTTTTGCAAGAATTATGTACAATTATACCATTTTATCATGTGTATTTGTTTCTTATAATCCCACTAAAATTTCTTGTGAATTTTTTATACCCTTCACCACAGGTTGAAAGGGTATATATAAGTTTGTCATTCCGTGTGTAATTCCAACCACATAAAGTATATATATTCTGAATAATTATAAAAAGAGAAGTTGATTTAGAGATGTCCGTCTGTGTTCGGGTTGACATCAACTTTGCCAAGGCACCCGAAGTGATACAGAAAATGTAAGCACACCAATCTGCCAGGCATAGTTTTGCTAATGAAATTCAGCAACATCAGACCACTCAATTCGTGGCCACGCCTACCTATATTTTTTTTAATTTTTTCGAGTTGTTTTTATTTTTTTTTTTTCGATTGTAATGATTCTCTTTTGGTTTTTTTGTTAAATAAATATTAGACCGCGATCAGTAGATCGCATTGAGTGCACACAGATCTCGGGGGATCAATAACCCCCTGCGAATTTTATTTGTTTTTGGGTTGATAGGGTTTTCCTGCTTTTATTTGTATTAAAGACCTTTAGAAAGCAATACACATAGAGGTAGCCAATAGACGCACAGAGTGCCCACTGTTGATCAGAAGCAGTTAAAAGGCACATGGTGGGTCAATATGATGAATTTTTTTTACGGATTATTTCTGCTTTAGTTCGACCATTCTAATTCAATATAGATTGCATGGAGGTTCTGAATTAAAAAGAAAAAATTATAAAATTTAAAAAAAAAATTCGAAAAAAAATTTAAAAATTTAAATTTTTTTGTTTTTTTTTTTAACTTTAAAAATTAAATTTTTTTTTTTTTTAAATTAAGAATAAATTTTTTTTTTTAAATATTTACAAAACTTTTTTTAAAAGATATTTTTTACGAGCGAAGTCATATCGTAAAAAGTCAAGTTGTAAAAAAGCAATATGAGTTGGATCAGCAAAAAATGGTACTGACATAAATCTGTAGCAAATATGTGCCCTCTTCAAGCTTTTTTGGTGTGCTGTTAGTATCTTTAGGATATAATTCTATATTAAAATAATTGCAAATATACACTTTTTAAACTACAATACTGGGTTATATATTATTTTTAATATATCTTTCTAACGCAATATTTTTATATTAGTTTATATCAACTTCCTTCTTAGACAAATTTAGAAGAAGACACCATGATAATAATGGGTGATTTTTTTGAGGTTAGGATTTTCATGCATTAGTATTTGACAGATCACGTGAGATTTCAGACATGGTGCCAAAGAGAAAGATGCTCAGTATGCTTTGACATTTCATCATGAATAGACTTACTAACGAGCAACGCTTGCAAATCATTGAATTTTATTACCAAAATCAGTGTTCGGTTCGAAATGTTCAAATGTGACAAATTTTGTTCAGCGATGAGGCTCATTTCTGGTTGAATGGCTACGTAAATAAGCAAAATTGCCGCATTTGGAGTGAAGAGCAACCAGAAGCCGTTCAAGAACTGCCCATGCATCCCGAAAAATGCACTGTTTGGTGTGGTTTGTACGCTGGTGGAATCATTGGACCGTATTTTTTCAAAGATGCTGTTGGACGCAACGTTACGGTGAATGGCGATCGCTATCGTTCGATGCTAACAAACTTTTTGTTGCCAAAAATGGAACAACTGAACTTGGTTGACATGTGGTTTCAACAAGATGGCGCTACATGCCACACAGCTCGCGATTCTATGGCCATTTTGAGGGAAAACTTCGGAGAACAATTCATCTCAAGAAATGGACCGGTAAGTTGGCCACCAAGATCATGCGATTTGACGCCTTTAGACTATTTTTTGTGGGGCTACGTCAAGTCTAAAGTCTACAGAAATAAGCCAGCAACTATTCCAGCTTTGGAAGACAACATTTCCGAAGAAATTCGGGCTATTCCGGCCGAAATGCTCGAAAAAGTTGCCCAAAATTGGACTTTCCGAATGGACCACCTAAGACGCAGCCGCGGTCAACATTTAAATGAAATTATCTTCAAAAAGTAAATGTCATGGACCAATCTAACGTTTCAAATAAAGAACCGATAAGATTTTGCAAATTTTATGCGTTTTTTTTTTTAAAAAAGTTCTCAAGCTCTTAAAAAATCACTCGTTATTTGTCATAAACATGTTACATGACATTTTCAAAGAGAAAAGCAAAATATGAAAGAATCCGTAATGAAAATGTTTATACACACATACATATGTATTTTTACATTACACTAGATACACATTTGTACGTGATTGTTGTTATTAAATATAGATATGAATTTTTGCACTTACAGTACACGGCCTACGCATTTAAATGGGTTTTAGGTTTTAATACACTCAAGAAGATATGTTAGTTGAAGTGGCTAGAAAGCAGTGGTTTGAAATATCTTAATTTAAAAAAAAAAAACATATGTACGAGTATATAGCTACGTAAATGTAGAATTTTGTAATAATAAGATTATTTTAGCTGTCGTGAATATTGAAATTTTTATATATTGTTTGGCATTTAAACAATATATTTAATATTTTGTTTAAGCTTATTTAATAATAAAAAGGATTACTAACAATATTATAAAATATTTTTTAGTCTTCTTTCATTTTTACAAAATCTTTTTTTAATAATAAAATATTTTCTTCCAGCTAGAGGTCATTTTTATTAAATTTTCCTCTTCACAGTTCAGTTGTTGTTACCAACTCCAACTTTGCATGACTTTATTACAAACGAGCAGTACCCGTGACGTTGTCAGTTCCTAATAATATTTCGTTTTTTATGAATCCTAAGTAACTCAAAGGAAATTTTATAATTTTTACTTTTATAGTACAGCATTGTTGTCGCTTCCTTGTAGGTTTTTTACTGGTGCACTGTGTAATTATTTCCTTTCATGCCACTGTACTTATATTTTGCCCGCTGATTATAGGCTTCAATAAGGCAGCACGTATTTTTGACATTTTGCTGCTGCTACTGCTGGTTTATCATTATTTCTGTCTCATCTCTTTATTTTGCATATGTTTTTATCACTGGCAATTTTCTCGCGTTTTTATGTTGAAATCGTTATGATTTTTTTCGCGAAAGTTGTTGTAGTGTCATTATTTTTTTTTTTTTTTTTGGCACAGCAATAATGATGGGTATTTGTTGTTGATGTTGTAATGATGCATGAATGTGTTTAGCAATTTGTTGATACATTTGCCATTTATGACAGTTGAAATGTCATATTTATTTGTATGTAGATGAAGACGAGTGTCTCAAATGGCTTGTTGTTTGTATTAATGTTGATGATTTGGTTGGTTGGTTGTGTGTTGGTTGCACAGGGTTAAGAAGTGCGAATAATGTATTAAATTTCTGGCTGTGTTTACTGCTTTAAATTGTTGTAATGATTTGAATGAATAGATACAAGAAGGCTGATTAATTTTCCTTTTTGGTTGTCATATATTTTGGCTTGTTTCAGATAGAGGAGAAGGAGACTTAAAAATAATGAATTAATATGATATTGTAGAACATTTTTCATTAAGTCAATTTTGCACATACAGTATTAATTTATAAACAGATTTTTTTATTTTCTATCAATTTGAGGGTGCTGTAGCTTAAGTGGTTAGCACGTTGACTACTAAGCAATGGTCACGAGTTCAAATCTCAGCCGTAGCAACATCAATTTTTCTGATATGTATTAATTTTTCTTCATAATAATGCATATCACAGCGCCCTCCTTCGCCGGTATTACTACATAGCACTAAATCGCCGGCGAAGTAAAATAATTATAAATTGGCTATGCTAGCTTCGAACTAATTCGCCTAAATAACACCAGAGGCGCTGCAATACTGTTCTAAAAATAATCATAACGTGCAATTGCAGTGTTGCCAGAATCGAAGCTTTACTATCACTAACCATCTGTCTTATCTACTACTATCCCTTTCCAAAGGAAGTACCACAGTTTATGTAGGCATTAACTGCCTGAGTGGTACTTCTCTTTAAAAAAAAAAAAAAAAATTATCAGGACTAAATATGGTTCTTTAAAGTATATTATGAATTGTTGTGTTATTTGTATAATGTTTTTACAGAAAAATGGGGTAATATACCCCATTGTATATTATTGTTAAAATCTATTTCATCCAATTACTATGTCGGACGAGATTAATGACACGAAGCAAAAATGATTGCTAGGGTCTTTTTAAATTACCACATTGTTACAGACCGTTTGTACTGGCCAGGTTTCCGTCTAACTATTATTTCCAACTCAGGCAGTTCCAACCCTTCTCGCTAGCCGCGTATTCGATCTTGTTAAAGAGGAAAACACAGATCAAAAAAATAACTAACACTACACAAACTATATCACACAAAGAACCGCGAGAGAGATGGTTGTCCATCAATTTTTTTTTTTTTTGCTCTACGACGTACTGAATGGTGACAACAGTAATGTTTCAGACAGAACTCTTGAATTTCGTTAACTTATGAGAGAAGTCCAATAATTATTTACTAAAACGGTTGACAGGAACACGACTACTCCAACATTAATAAAATGGACGACTAACGAGACGATACTGAAATAAAGGTAAAATGGTCCTATACAACTAAATAGATTTTAATGTATTTTCCGGAGGGCGAGATGGGATATATTTGTTATCAAAACTAGGAACAATAAGGGAAAAAACGGGCACTTGTATATTTATGAATAGATTTGAATAAAATTTAAAATATAGCGACTTCCTTAAAACTGTTGACCAATTTTCATAAAATTTTATATTTTTCCCAATATGATGCTAATTAAGAAAATTAAAAATGTTAGTTACGATTCCTTTTTTAGTTTTCCGGAAAATGTTATAATTATAATCACCACCGGCGAAATATGTAAACACATGAAATTTTTGAGGAATAATGAAAAATATTTTATTTATTTAAAAAAATTACTTATTATGGTAAATTTCAAAACACTTCGTACGCAGGTGAACCTCACACATCTTCCACATAAATGGTGTATGACCGACGCTTTTTTCCTTTCTTAGGTTTTACAATAACGTGCTGTGACACTTTGGTACTTCTTGATTTTGGTTCTTCTGATTCTGTTTACGGATGGTCATCATCCTCAGAAATAAGTAGAGATCTAGCGATTTCTGTCCGGAAGTCTAGTTGTGGTTTTGCTCGGTTTTTTCCAATATCACACAAAAAGGAGTGCAACTTCCAGGCGTTTACAATAGCGGAATCTACAGCATTTGAAAAGAAAGGCCACCACCACTTCTTGCCTCTTACATTTATACGGTAGTTCGATGTGGCATTGTCTGCCATATCAACTCCTCCCATGTGCAAGTTATAATTTTTATCAAATTAGGTTTTAGGTAATTTTTTATCAAATTAGGTTAGGGCAGTTGTAATAGGATCGATGGTATCAAAATAAGTTGCTAAAGTAACGATTACGTTATCATGCCAAGTTACAATGAATATTTCATTTGCGCGATCAAACATAAAATCGCATTCACCATTTTTTAAAGTTTTGTCATTTTTAATGCCCATATTGCGTGGTAATAAATTTTTGCGCACTGTACCGGTGGCTCGAAATTTTTTTTTTCTATCAAAAGACACATTAGATGAAAGGAAGTATAAAAATTATTACCAAATATAAGTAATGTCAGTCTGGATGCTTCACATATTCTAACAAACTCAAGACCACATGAGCTGCAAGATCGATCTCTTTACTATAGGGCTGCTGAGAACCAGCGTAGGGCATACAATCCATCAAATAAAGCCAGAACCCATAACTTGAAACCAAAACGAATGGTTTTATTCCTTATGAAGATTTTGTGGTGTAATATTAATCACAAATATTTTGCAATATCTCTTAAAACTAATATGTTTTTAATAGTATACATCAAATTGTATATTGTATATAAAGCTCACAGTTAGGTATACGTTATTCGTCAATGGTAATTATAATCACCGCAATATTGAATACTCAATTACTCATTATAAAAAACTATTTTTTGTAAAAAAAGTCGATTGAATAAAAAAAGTAAATAAGAAATTTTACTGATTCATAGCAAATTGTTAGAAATCGTATTATTATAGCACTTGAATCTTCATATTTTTAAATGAACTTTTTGACCTCTTTTTAAAATTTGCAAAAAAAAGAAAACTCAACGTAGTTAAATATATGTTTATAAGGCCCTATATAAGTAATTAAAAAAATCGTACGAACTAAACATTTTTTTCTTAAGCAGTTACGACGTCTGGAAGTGCTGGTAATTTTAATCACCGGTCGGCGAAAAAATGGGTTAAGGGGAAATTTTGATATGGGCATTTTTATACTGCTCAATCATTTGTATAGCAAAATATAGATGCAATTTTATCTAGAGTATGCAAAATGATAAACCTACGTTATAGAAGGGATCGGTTAGACCCCACGTTGATTTGTACGTTGATAATCAATTTAATTTAAATTTTAAAACACAGATCCTACATCCTTATCTCGAAAGTCCATAAACTTTTTCAAAAAGGGTCATTTTTTAAACAGTTGAACCGATTTAAAAAAAATATAATCCTTCATAGATCCTTATCTAAAATTACAATATATAATATCCATTATCAAAACAACGATCAGAAGGAGAGAAAAAAGGGCAGCTGAATTGATATTTAATATTTCAACTTGTGTTTTTTCCAAACATGATCTCAGAAGTGTGAACAGCGGCTTATTTATACGGCTGAACTGAATATAATAAAATTGGAACCATTTACAGATTCTCCTCTGGAAGGCTGTGTCTGTTTTCAAAATTCGGACTTAGAGGGAAATGTACATTATGTACATAATAATAATTTCCGAAACTAGTTTTAATTTTTTTTTTTTTTTTTGTGTACCCTTAGTATTAGTATATATTAGATATATTAGTATTTAACAGCCGTAACAAGTCATTTAATTTCTAATTAGTTGCCTTTGTCTTAAGTGGATGAATTTTTAAAAGTTTAACGCTTTTACCGGTGCTTAGAAATACCCTAAAAGCGGTCCCAGACAATGTTGCATATTATAAAGTTCGATAGAAAAATATTCTCCTAACTTTAGAATGTGTCCAATTTTTGTGTAGAATGTGGTTTACTGTGCTTAATTTTTTTTTTTTTGCTTTACCATACTTATTAATGATAAAGTATAGTAGTCGTAAAAAAATAGATTTCGGAAGTCCATTTTTTACTATTTTCGCCATCATGTCTATGGGCGTGTATGCAACTATTTTTGTGAATGCTCTGCAAGCCATAACATTTGACATATTAAAATGAAATTTAGTATATGCCTTTGTTATATGGTGATGAAGAGCTGATAGTTTATGGCTATAATCAGGAAGGGGGGTAAGGGTAGTTTACTTGACACTCCAAAACGAAAATAATAATTTTTTCTATTCGAATATAATTTATTGTTTATGTTATATATCCATTAAAATATTCGTTTCCATGAGATATGGCAAAGGTGAGTGTAGGCCAGATTTTTTTTTCTATAAGTTGGTAGCCAGATTTATATTTAAGGGTTATATTTTTCGAAAAACATTATTAAGTACTACTTTACATTCTTAATAGTCAATACTGAATCCTTATAAACGAAAAAGGATACCGAGAACCCACTTATAAAAAGTTGTTTTCCAATATCCTTTAAAATTTTTGGCAATCGTTTTTGAGAAATGTGTCTTGGAGATGTCAATATTGTATAGGGTGGGCCAACTTCCACTGCCTAATTTGAAATGCTTATATTTTTTTGCTGTTATAGTTTATATTATAGTTTATTATATTTATGTTATAGTTTTTTGCTGTTGGTAAATATTTTAATAAAAATTTATAATGGCATCATTTTTGACGTAAGAACGTGTAAAAACTGTTCAATTTTATTAAATTTCCGGATCAAACAACTTTTTGAAAAATCTCGTTATGAGCGATGAAGCACATTTTCATTTAAGTGCACATGTTAATAAACAGAACTGCTTAATTGGGGATAACCAAAATCCTAGAGCAGTGTATAGCTCAGATGCGTGGATTTCTGGCTAATATAGTTATCGGTACATAGTTTCTAAAAAAATAATATTGGGTAACCAGAGGCGGTATATCGGACAAGGTTAGAACATTTTTTACGTCCAGTAGTTCTCAATAATTCTGACATATGGTGCCAGCAAGTTAAAGCAACAGCTCGTAGTTTTCCTAAATTGATTTTTACTGCAACTGTTGAGGCTCTTTCGGACCGGTTTTGATTATGTTTTAAGCTGTTTTAGTTACTTTGTCCAATGTTTCGCTATTTCTGCCTCAATCAATGGCTCGTTTAGATTTCTGAAAATGTTAAAAATTCAGTGTACTAATGTGGGGCTGTGATTATTTACAGAATCTTATTAATACGACTCAAAATTTTTTATAAGTCGGTAACTTGCAAAACACTTGAGATGTGAATATTATTTATTTTTTTTTATTTTATTTTAGTTATTTTTTTTCTTTTTTGATTTGATTTATTTTCAATAACCTAAGACTCTTGGCCATAAATAGTTTGTTTATTTTCACATCTTAAGTGTCGAACAAATATGTAATTTAAAAAAGGTATTATATAAATTCTTTGAAATTTTGAAAATTATTTAAAAACAGCACTTAAAACGTAATATTTTTGGTTTTTATTAAAGTCTTAAACTACTCAAGAATATTAATTTTTGTTCAGCATAAATATAGATCACTGAATTTTTTCCAATTGTAAGTGCTATTTTTGCATTGCAGGCGAAAACTGCATCTAGAAAATTTGTATAAAAAGTACTCAGTTTTTAAACCATTTATATAACGGGTCCGCCAAATAACTTTTTTTTTTTGAAAATGCTATAAAAAAAACTACTGAATATTATCTCAAATCTCTTTTTTTATTTGAAAGTACAATCCTTTCGGTTAATAATGGAAAATAATTTTATTCAAATGGCTGCCTCGGCTGGCCATGCACCAAATTTGAAGCACATTATCTATTGTGTGCAGCTGTATTTCATATCGAGTGTAGCTTCGACTGTGTGGCACTTAGCGCCGTCCTGTTGAAACCAAATGTTGAAAATATCCTCCTCTTCAATTTTTGTGAACAAAAATTAGTTCAACATGGCCCGATAACGATCGCTATTGAATGTAACGGCCACTTCTTGCTAATTTTCGAAGAAAAATGGCCCAATTATGCCTCTGGACCAAAATCCGCACTAAACAGTGACTCGTTTTGGGTGCATCGGCTTTTCAATGTATGCGTGCGGCAATTTTGCTTGTTTACATACCCGCCACTATCAAAATGAGCTTCATCTGGCAAAATCGGCATCTTCTGTAAGTCAATATTTCCCAGCGTTGTTCAAGCGTACACACAACCATATTTGTTCAGCGGAAGGATAAATCTAATTATCTGTCAAATCAGACATGAGCTAAGTGTTACGAAATAAGCACTAGTTGAGAAAAAAAAAACGTTAGATGGCGGACCCTTTATATGTAAAATGCTCGTCTGCATTACAAAAACATCACTTTAATAAATTGCAATACTATCTTTTCATTGCCATTGACATTATAACCAGCATTATATAAATATTACTTCATGCTAATTTTTGAATTCTACAAAAATTAGCTGCAACTTTCAAAAGCTGTTACCATTTGCTCAAAAAAGAAAGATAACACTAATGTTTCTTGCACTAAAGTGGCATAATTAGTAAATTTTGTGTTGTCTGCATTCGATAAGACTTTTTTCACACTAAACTTTGGCAATAGCAATAAGATACAATGTTATAATATCAAAAAAAAAAATGCCAAGAAAAAAGTTAATAAAACAGAGATACAGTGCGAAACATGAAGAACATTTTAAAGAAAATTCCAAAATTTATTTTGCGTTGCTGTGACAAGAAAAAGCGCAAAAATGAAATGAAGAAACCAATGACGATAATGTTCAACTCACACACAACACCAAACCAAACAGATGTTAAGCAGTAACTATTGCAATATTTACTTGCCACGGAGCTGTTGCTGGAGTTTTTTTTTTTTTTTTTTTTTTTTTTTTTTTTTTTTTTTGTTGTCAGTTAGTAGAGTTGTTAATATTATTGCTGCTATTGTAGAAGTAGTTTGGTGTCATTATTTTTAAAGGGACTTTGGGGAGGTTTAAAGTCTGGAAATTTTTTGATCGTTTAGTGTTTTTTTTTTTAATTTTTTTTAGATGAAAGGGAAATAAGCATAAACACAAAATGACAACATCTCTAAAATTTTACAACTGCTCTAATAGCTAGTGACGATAGTAGATATAAGTTTGCTTATAAATGCAAATACAGTGGTAGAAGCAGCAAGAGAGGAACATCAATTAAGTGGTACAATATTTAAAGTCCTTAAATTTTTATTATAAACCCGTCACTACTAAAACGTGAAGAAGTTAATAATAAAAAAGTTAATGGACAAAAAAGTGTCAGAAAATATACTCTTTAATGTAATCCAATAAAGGCTACTGCTTCTTAAACACAATAAATTAAATTTAATTTTGTTTTTGAAAACGATTTCTTCACCACAAAAAGAAATAAAGTATAATTATAGATACAACTAGCTGTGTTCGCCACTTCGTCAGCTACCTTGTCATATTTTGTTCGATTTTGCTTTGAAAGCACTACACACAAAGACCTTTATGTTTTTAGTGCCACCTTAAACTATGCTGCATATCAGTTTATATATTTACTTTTTTTTCATAATTTATTTATTGTATCTTCAATATTTTTGAACTAACAATAATTACTCGTATCTTAAATAAAATATTCTTTTTAAGTCCAGCCAGTGCTAGACAAAAATAATGTTTGTTTCACGGATTTTGCAATCATTTGCGGGTCATCCCTCTAATGTACGGCCAAGAAAAGCAGTATCTCTTCTTTTTAGTCGAATGTAACCAGATTCATTCAGCATGTTACGCGCCAAAGGGTTTGGATGAGATTCAAGCCTCTTTAGATATGTGACTGCATGTTTCGCTATTTCTGCTTTAACTGATGGCATGTTTAGGTCTTTGTGGATGTTCGAATTTTTTATGTACCAGGGAGCAGATGCAATAATACGTAAAATCTTATTTTGGCGCCTTTGAATTTTTTCTACATTGCTAGCTGAGGCAGTGCCCCATAACTGAATCCCATAGCACCAAGTTGGTTTGAGGACTGACTTGTACAGTAGAAATTTACAATCTAAGCTCAGGGTGGAGTTTCTGCCAATAAGCCAATTTAGTTGTACTGCTTTTAGTTTCATTTGTGTTAACTTGAAGTCAATGTGGCTTTTCCAAGTAAGGCGACGGTCAAGATGTATACCCAGGTATTTAACGTCTGAAAGCTGTGGTATATTTACTTTATATACAAATTAAGTAGGCATACCCGGATTAGTTCAGTTCAGTACTAAAGTACTTTCACTGCTTTTTCTTCACTTTCTCTTGGAAATAAAATATTTTTTCGGAAAAAAAATTATCCTATATTGGATTCAGGATGCTAAGGTACCTCCTCATAAAATTTTGTTAAAATCCATGCAGTAGTTTTTACGTGATGCGAACGCAAACAACAAGCAGTCAGACAGACGGAAATGAGTTACCATTACATTATATGTATAGATATGTATAGATTATATACGAGTAGATAGTATCGGTGATAACATATTGTAGGCTCCTTTTCAGATAGACTATAGAAGAGCTTAGGAAGTGATTGGATTGATTCTCTAGTACTTAATAAAGGCTCATAATTCTATATTTCCCTTAGATGTTTAGCAGTTCTTCAATATGTAGGTGTTCAAGATTAAATAAATAATTAATAATTGTGTTGCGAGCTATTTAATTGTTTATGAGTCTTACCGTTGTACTTGATGTCCAAGCTAAGAGAGGAGCTACCCATGTAACATCGATTTATCTTTTATAAATGAAAGTTTGTGCCTGCATTAAATGGCACTAGGTACAAATATGTCATGAATCTTACTTCGGCTTTCGACCTTACAGCGGTAACTCAAAAATAATGAACATCTATGACGAGACCTCTATCATACACTCGTTCTTTTTCAACAATATCTGGGTTGGAACAATACAGCCATGGTCAGTTACTCTTAGGGCACAAAACATTTATTACTGCTTAACACTGTATTGCAATCCATCTAAAAATCAACCATAAACCAAGATTAAAATTCCACCAATTCGTCTTTATAACTTTTATAACTTTTTGGCAGTGAATATTACAACACTGGACCTTTAGGCAACAAAGTTCTGTTGCCTTTCTATATTTCTTGTTCTCTTATGACCTGAAAGAAAAATCAATCTGGAACAGAATGCAAGGAGATTATTCCTAAAGCAAAGCCTGTAATATGAAGATAAGTATTAGCGAATCTGCTTCAAAAGGTAAATAACGTAAACCTAAAACTGCCTTTTAGCTATTGTTGAGCGAATAGAGGATTCCGGAAATATAGGGATTGACACAAAAAGATTACAGGTAATAAGAGTGGGCACCATTCCAGCCAAATAAGAGGCCTTTTCGCTGCAATGAGAGGCAAATTAGTAAAAAAATATCTGTAGTTTAATGGAGACAGAAAAGGCAGAATTGTATCATAGAAACTAAGGTCTCCCGATATAAACCTAAATATGGCAGAGGATAGTTATTTGGAAGCTGATTTAAATGGAGCTTAAGAAGCAATTCTGCAATCAATAGAGGTGCTTTTAATTAATCGGAGTATCCTAAGCTGGATAAGTGGGTTATCTTCACATTTAATCTGACAATTAATAATAAATATCGTAGAAATTGATGTTTTTCAATTTATAAAAATTTTTTATTAAGAATTATTATTATATTATAATTATGTTTTTTTAGCTTTACGTCTTGTTTATAAAAATAAAATAGAAATAAAAATTTTTATAAAAAACACCTAAAGCTTAAAAAAACATAATTAAAAAGTTATTAGAAAGGTTAAAAATTACAATAATTATTATTGATAATAAATTTTAATAATAACAGGCCACTTAAGGGATATTTCGTATAGCCCTTTCGTTCACCAAACTAGTTCTAGGCTACGAATAAAAAAAAATTCTCTTATGCAGTGAGATTTTATTCACATCCCCTAGAGTCAATAGAGTGCATTCAAGGAATGTTGTTCTACGAGACCCGAAGGCAGGACACGCACAAAGTAAGAGTTCCCCAGTCTCATTGTGCTGCTCTTAGTACCAGCAAATTTTCCTAATGCAAATTAAGGATAACGAAGATCACAACGTCCGATAAGCTATGCCGTAAGTAGCTTTAGGTCACTCTTATTGGTAATAGTAGCCTTTACGAGGTATGGCGAGATAACTTTTGCTTGTTTGAGCCCAGAGTTAGAGCTTTCCAAATACGATAGAGCTCTGTTCAAGCCCAGGAATTAGTCTTTTCCTTAGCATATCTCGTAGATATGAAAAAGTAGGGCATAAAGGCTGATAGTTAACAGAAACTCTTAAGCAAATTTGAATGGAACTTAAAAAGCATTAAGAAATTCGGATAGAAACCTCAGCCTAAAGCGGATTTCATATTGCAATATGAGGTGCAAAACTACCAGTCGCTGTAGAGAAACCACTAAAACTAAAATTAATTGTAATGGTTGCACGTAATTATGTGATGGGTATTAATTTCCAGTCGGTACATGAAAATTAACGAACAGTGTATATGTAGGAAATGTACTTTACAACTTTAATGAAATATGAAATACATTTTTATATATAAAAACGGTGCCCAGGTAGCCTAGTGGATAGTGTGTCGCTCTATCACTATGGGTCTTATGTATGCGATTCCCACCAAGGACTCTGGGTGTTTTACTAGAACGAAAGTCTGCGTTACAATAATTTGTAATTCTAATGCAACATTAAATAACTAAACAAAATATTTAAAAACTGACAAAATTTCCGATTGTACTTTCTTCCAGTAACCTTTTTTCCATATTTTTCTTTAAGTGTAGCATTTCAAAATGAAATACAATAGACTTTAAAGTTTTTTTTTTCTTTATTTTATTATCCAATTATTTAAAATGGTTCAGAAAATTATTTATATGACCATCATCACACTTTTAACTGGTTTTTGGTGTTTTTAATTTGTTGGTTGCTGTTGGTGCTGCTACTGCCGTTGCCTGGTTTCGTTTACTGTGTTTTTTTTTTCTTCATGTTGTTTCAAAATCATTCTTTTATGTGTTGAATTTTCATTCCTGTAATTGACATTGTTTAAATTCAAGTATTTTATTTTTTCAGATGTTGTTTTGCTGCTCACTTCAGATAAAACTCTTGTTTATAACGTTGGCATGTTAAAATTTTTTAATGAAAACAAAAAAAAAAAAAAAAAAAAACAATAAAAGCCAATAATAACTACACAAAAAGTATCCGTAATGTTTATTGATTCGTCAATAATTTAATTGAACTTTAAAAATGGGGAGTAAAAGGAAATTTTTATATTCAGTTTTTCTTTTTCTATATTATTTTTTTTTTTAGTTCGTTTATTTGTTTGTTTGTTTGTTTCAATTTGAACATCAGTATTGAATTAAAATATAAATACACAAAATGTTTTATTTAATAATGCCACTATGTACTTTATGCATGCAACATGATGAACACTTTGAGGAGCAAATTATATTTGTGTTCATGATTTTATTTTTCTCTTTTTAATTAATTATGAACAGCACAAAAACAACATTCATCATGTGTCTTTTGAATATAATTTAAAACATAAAGCATGATTTTATATAACAAATTAAAGGAACAACACAGCAACCTCAAAAGAACTAATTCTAACAGAAAAGAACTTAAACAAAAAAAAAATTTTTCAATCGTATAAGCCTAATATATATAATAGGCCAAGGACTATCTAATTTATTTTTATTTATTTAAATTTTAATAAATAATTTAAGCCCCAAGAAAGTCGAAAAAAATCGAATTTTTAAATAAAATTTTTTTTATGAACTTTATAAGATTTTTGGTCCTTTTATATGCAGAAAGGACGCTTAGTTTAGCTAGAAAATGAGTTTTTAGTTTTTAATATAAAAAATCGAATTTTTTAATAAAAAAATCTTTTTTATGAATTTTATAAGTGATCACAGATATTTGCCCTTTTGCCTGTAGGATGCTTGGTTTAGCTAGAAAATGATTTTTTTAGTCTCGAATATAAAAAATCGAATTTTTTAATAAAAAATTATTTTTTATGAATTTTATAACTGATCACAGATATTTGTCCTTTTGCCTGTAGGACGCTTAGTTTAGCTAGAAAATGAGTTTTTAGTTTTTAATAAAAAAAATCGAATTTTCTAATAAAAAATTCTTTTTTTTAAATTTAATAAGTGATCACAGATATTAGTCCTTTTGCCTGTAGGACGCTTAGTTTAGCTAGAAAATGAGTTTTTAGCTTTATATAATGAAATTTGTAGTCAAGCTTGAGTTCGTTCTACTCCTTCTAAGAAAGAATAAATTAAATTACAAATTAGGTGATATTATTAAAGAAAAATTGGGAAATTTAATTTTTAGACACCAGCAGAGCCGTGTTGATTACTATGATTGCTAAGTGAGGATAAGACTATACAAAATTAGAAAAATACAAACCTAAAGCCTTTTACGAACACATTAAAAATTTTCGAGAATATGCTTTGTCTATACGAGAAAGTACATATATGTACATTGCTACTCTAACGCATGCAGAAGTGGGCGCAATTGCAGCGTCAGTATCCATTGCAGAGAGAATTAGCTTTTAAATCTAACACATCGTTTATTGAATCAACTCCCTGCATAGTTCATTCCTTGCTGATTTTAGCATTAGAGAGCCGCAATTGAATATCCCTCCCTACCCTCCTACCAATTCCCTTAGTGCAGGCCTTTAAAAAAAATTTGTTTTAGTGCAGTCAGCAATGGAAATTAAATACGAGAATTTTTCATCATTATGATTTTGTAATTATTTATTTAAGTTAAAATAATATCCTTTACAACTTAGGTGATTAATTTTTTAAGAAAAAATGGGAAAATTTTATTTTTAGACACTAGCAATATGTAATATTTAAATTTTTTTTTTATATTTACCTCCTTATATTTGTTGTTACTTCAGCCAACCTTCGGTTAGCAATGAGAAATGTTAATAACTGCTAGCAATAGAATTTAAATTTTTGAATACTAAAGTGTTATATTTGAAATAAGTTGTTCAAGAAGTGGGTGCCTCCGTTGGCTAGTATGTATTGTGTTAGTCTATCAGTCCGGAGTTGTAGGTTCGATTCCCACTAAAGACTCTGGAATATTTTACTACAAGTTGGCGAGAACACCAAGAAGGAGCTTGGATATAATCTGGTTGACTACAAATGGTTAACTACGTTAGTACAGGTCACGGGACTCTCAAGTATTTGCTGGCCAACTTAAAAATTGCGGTAAGACGATACTTGCAGACTGTGCTTGGCTAAAGGGCTAACATAAAAAAGGCCATGGACCATGAGCAGATACATATTATATGGAGATGTTGTGGAGACCTAGCCTTAAGCAAATGTTAGCCATTACCATAGACTCTTTGATGAGAAAGAATGTCGACATGTATCAGTCGCCAGTCTAAAATCACTACAGTCGAGAGTAAAAAAGGTTAGTGATATTTCGTGCTATCAATTAAAGTAAGGTATTCGCAAATTTCCAGTGGGATACCAGAAATCATTGAGGAAAGAAGGGGTTCGAAAAGAGATCTATGAAGTTAGTGTTTTGTTTCGGTATCATACCTACAAAAAAAATAAAGTTGTAGAGGATGGAAACGCAGCATTAAATGAGAAAAACTTATAAATTTAATTTTTTAACAAAAACTTTTGTAAAATATTTCCAAAAATAGCAAAAAATTATAACATAGTTTTTCTGTCATAAAAAAAGAATACAAATTAAAAGTTTAAAAAGCATTAAAGAATTCGACCTAATCAAAAATTAAATCATTTGAATATGTTTCCTTATACTCTTTGAGGTCACCTTAATGCATATTGATATTTGCATGAATTATCACATTATAACAAAGCCTATTTTCCTGCCAGTAATCTATCAAATTAAATTGCTCATTGCTGACTTAAAATAAACTCAATTCTTTGAAATTTGAAAATAAGCAGAGAGAAAAAAATATGCTCGTTTCTTTCTTCAGCATTTTTATAGGCTCATGTCATTTTTAGTGCCTTCAAAGTACTTTTGCTTTTCACAAGTCATACAAAATGCTTCAGAAACAGAAAAAAGAAAACAAATAAAAAAGCGATGCATAAATACATCAGCAACAAATGTGACACTTAATTCTGTTTTTGCTTCAAAATTACACATTATGGACAATATTATTATGCCATGTGTCAAATAAGATGAAAGTTGTTTAACTAAAACAAGATGCAGCTAAACTGAGCAAAAAAACAACTAGAATAAAATTGCAGGCACTACAAAAAGAAGCCGCCTGAATATTTTAACGACTGCAAGGGAAAAACACAAAAAAAAACTTAAAAGTAAATAAAGGGATTTAAAATGACAAGCTAGTTTGTACAAAAATGACATAAAGTGCAAATAAACAGACGGAGAATTGATTTACAGTGTCTCTAAGAATAATGTACACAAAAGCTTGGCAAGAAAATTTTAAAGGCTTTAAAGGCAGGAGTATGTTGAAGAAAAACTGTTTAAATTCTTAATTGTCACATTGTCGTTATCATTGACTGGTATGATTTCAGCAAACACATCATCACATCGTCATTTCCTTTTCTGCTGGCCATAAAACTTTTAATGTTTATGCGAGGCGCCAATGATGAATTTGACAGCAATAAGAAGGTAGTAATTGTAAAATTAATAGGATACACATATATGTTTTCTGCTTGTTTTTCCTTTTTTTTTAATTTTTCTTTACTTTGAATTTTTCGAATTTAAAGCAAAGAAAGTGGTCCAATTGCTAAAATTTGTGGCTCTTGACATTTCCAAGCCATTAGATAGAAAATTTAAAGGTGAAACGTTATCCAACGATTTCTACAATATAGAGAAGTCTATTTAGCGATGTCCATCTGCCCGGGTTTAAGTTGTTGAAAAGTTTTTTTTTCCGCAGGGTCCAGTCAATTTATGGAGTTTCTTAGTATTATATAGATTAGTGAAGTTTGCTATTGATGTTTTGAAAATTTTGTTATTGCCAAGCTGCAATATCGGTTTATAAATGCCGGGTTTGTGGTAAAAAAGAAGTAGGCCCTTTATTTTCTTTACATTTTTTCGTATTGTACTTGTTTTTCGTATGCTCTTACTGCTTTTGGCTTTGTTATATTAAAAACATAAAATAAAAAAAAAAAAAGTTCCAGAGTGCCCAGAAACCAAAAGTTCATTAAGCAAAAAGTGTTGGTTTCGTAAATATGTCCCGTTCCAAACTTGCAATTTTTGTTTCAGCAACACATGTATTTGTTGTTGGGAGAGAAAATAAAAATAGCAGCGGTACGATGTTTCATGTGCTTGAAACCCTGCTGCGACTCTGTATTGTTGTTGTTTGCTCTCTTCGACATGAGGTATGGACACGAATGCAATTTCAAAAGAGAATTAAAAAAATGTTTCAGAAACAAAAATTGCAAGTGTGGAACGGGACTATTTTGTGAAAAAGTTTATTCTTATCACTGCTTCACATCTATTGCGCATTGAGGTTTTTGAGATACCGACATGGTCAGACGGATTCTACCTCATATGTTACCTTTACTTCCATAAAAATGTGGACTTTGGTTTTAAATTTTTAAGAGTTATGGCTCATTTAACGTAAACACATATATGTTTGCTGTAGCTTAAGCCTAAACTGGATAATGCCCAACTTAATCATTGCTAAAGTTGTCTGCAAATTTTATTTTTTATCTTTTTTTTTTAATTGAAATTCCATCAACTTTATGGATTGGGCCAACTCAATACCAGAAGAAATGTTATCTTATCTATACATATAATAAAATAGTAACTCATTTCCGTCTGTCTGTTTGTATGTCTGTCCTTCGTTGTTTGCATTGTTCGCATCTAGTAAAAACTACTGGATGGATTTTAACAAAATTTTGTGAAAAGGTACCTTAGTATGTTGATCCCAATATAGGATACTTTTTTTCAACAAAAATATCTTATTTCCAAGATAAAGTGGAGAAAAAGCAGTGAAAAACACAATTTCCGGTTTAAAACTGGGATATTTTCAACTCAGTTTTTTCAACACGGTTACATTTTCTCCACACACACCTTTTTATTTTTGAAAGTGGGATATTTTATAAACTATTACGCAACAGATGGCGCCAGTTGATTAAAATTTGCATTTTTACTTTGTGGAATTACATTGTTATTAAAACATTTTAAACACCACTTACAGAGGTTTACAATAATTTTTAAAATTTTAGAATTTTTTACAAATTTTAGAATTTTATCGAGGTATGGATATGCACATAACGACCAATATTGCCATTTGACAACAAGGGCTATTTAATCACTTTTAAAAAATCTAAATATATTTTTTTTTCAAATTAAATTTTAAAGTAAGGCTTAAGTTCGTTTTATTTTCTGAAAATTTTATTTAGACACTAGCAGAAAGTTATGTTTTGGTTAGTGTTTAGGGTGTAAGCCCAACCAAACTAAAATAGAATACGAGAAATTCTACTCAATCATCCATCGTCAGTTGGTGAGTACGAAAGTTCATTAAAAAAAATTGAACCTCGATATATTCGTGATAAATTTTTTTTATCGCTTTATACCATTCCCCACAAATAAAAAGATTATATAATTATAGGTACAATCAAAGCTAAGCACATGAGTAAAAGTCGCATACTATATACTGTTGTAAAATTGGGAAACATAACAATGTAATGTGATATCTAACATTAATATAGTGAAGGGTGTATACTAAACAGCTTAAGTTTCTTTTCTTAACCTTTTTTTCATAATCCAACACAAAACATTATGTGAGTTCTGTTACAACTAAGAAAAATGAAAGAATAGTAGCTGCCTTTTACCTTTTCATAAAGAAAGAAACAAAGTAAAAAAAAAAATGTTTCTTAAAATTTTATTGTTATTATTTACGTGATTTTGTTGGCACAACAACAAAATCATGACCTTTTCGATTTGTTAAAATTTCTGAAATTCAAATAAAATTTTTAAAATATTTTTTTATACCTTCAAACGCCATCACCATGGCGTATATAAATGTGGTATTCTTTTTGTAACTTTGAAGACTTTTATTAATAAAAAGAAGTGATATAAAATTTAATATTAATGAAATTTTTACCTAAATTGTTTATTCATTTTAAAAAGCTTTTTTAATATTATTTAAAAATAAAAGTAGATCAATAATACTGCCTATCAGTAAAAATTCGGTGACTAAAAAAACCCAAAAAATTATGTCTGAGATCTTAAGAACTAATGAAACAAATTATGGAAAAAATCTGATTTTTCAGCTAAATTAAAGAAGGGGTAGATCAGATTCGTGACAGCTGATTATAAAAGTCTGCCTTATTTCTATTTTTTTTTTATAATTTTTGTTTTTATTTAAAAGTAAACCAAAACCTTTTAATATTTTAATGTCAAAAATTCCTTTAACTAAAGACTTCCATAAAAGAAATGAAAACTAAACCAAAGATTGTTGGTTGTTAATAAAATTATGTTTTTAACTTTTAAATACTTAAACCATTTAATCCTTTATTGTTAACAGAAAAATGCTAAACGTGTTAAAAGAAGGGAACACAAATAACGACTTTTAAACAGGAAAAAAAAAACGACGAACTTTCCAGTCAATAAACAACAATTACAATACAAGCACCAGAGATGTCTATAACAATTACTGCAACAATGTAGGAAATGTGTGGAAAAACTAAACTAAAATTGCAGAGTTGAACTTAGGTATACGTCTAAGAACACTACATGTGATTATTAAATATTGAATTTTGTATAACAGAAATTACCCAAAACAAAAAAAATATATAGAATGATTTTATTACGAATCAGTACTTCAATACACAAAAAAAATATGTTATCACCAATTAAATGTTTTAATTAGTTTTAGATTAAAATGTAATTAAATAATTAATTGATCTAATTATTATTTTAATTAGACAATTTTATGTTTTGTTTTAAACAGATAAGAAATATATTATTAATGAAGAAATATAAAACATATAATTGCATCAATTATAAAATTAATTGAACTTTAATTTAAATATAATTAGTGCAAAAATTTCTCTCTGTGTATCTACCAGTACTACATAGGAAATTTTACCTTAGTGTAAAACTTTTTCGTTATCCTCTATTCGGATTCTGAGTATGCTACCAGGGGACGTCAAGGCTTTTTACTACTACAGACATATTATTGTTCAACAAAGTCTCCTTTTAGCTTTATATACTCAATGACCCAGCGATTCTTTAACTCTTTAAAGTCCCTCAAAAACTACGATTTTGGATGGTCCTCAAAATATTTTTATTTTTCATTTTACCAATGATCTAAACATTCGATTCAAATCTTTTACTGACGATTTATTGTTTTGCATTTGCAAAGCATAAAACAGGTGCTCTGGGCCAACATTTGTGTTTTTGGCATTTAAATGCACTAGTGTTCTCGGGTACATCCCGTAAGACTCGAGACATTTTGTTCGAATATTGTCTATATTTTTATCTTGTCTTCGGTTTTTTTTCTTTACCTTCCTGTGTACTAATTAAAAGAAAGTCTGACTTTATATTTTTTTTGGAATATACGCTTATTAAGCTACAATTATTCGAATATCTTTTATTCGAAATAAAAAAAATTTATATATTTTTGTTAAAAATGTTATTGTTTTTCGGTAAATAGAATAATCTTTGTAACTAATTTTATTTGAATGACTAACTTTATTCGAATAATAATGTACTTTATTCGATTAATAATTAACTTTATTCGAATAATAACTAACTTTATTAACTTTTTTAGAATGATAATTAACATTATTCGAATAATAATTTAAATTTTCATAATTTCTTAAAGGTTTGTCATTTGCGTCTGCAACACAATTTCAATTGAAAAAGTCTTATACGACTATACGTTTAATAACCATTTTTATTAACTGTTTTAAAATGATAATTAACATTATTCGAATAATAATTTAAGTTTTCATAATTTCTTAAAGGTTTGTCATTTGTGTCTGCAGAACAATTTTAATTGAAAAAGTCTTATACGACAATACGATTGCTTGGCTACACTAATCGAATATTTTTGCGTTCTAAGTGCAGAAATTTTATTTATTTTATTATAATAATAAAAAATTATAATTTTTTGAGTGACAATCGAAATATTTAATGGCAACCAACAGGGATCTCTGCTTACGGATAATTAATTCAAGACTAGGATAGAGTGATTTTTTTTTTCATCGCAGCTGTTGAGTCTGAAGGAATCATTCTAAGAATTCCTGCATATTCCTGCTTTCCGGCTGTTATAACAAGTATTAATGACGATCACATGTATCATTAATACTCGTATACATTCTGCGTTAATAAAACAAGCCAATTTTGCAGTTTTGATTGATGCTGTAGGCTTTAATTATAATGCAAATAGCTTTATAATGTTTACATTTGATTCGTGTATTTTTTTTTGTGTTCTTGCGTTTGAATAGGAGAACCTTGATAGACTGATGGGTAGTACGCTAGTCTATCAGTCTGTGATTGCAAGTTCGATTCCCGACATAGACTCTGGGTGTTTTCTGCAGACAATCCAAGAGCTTCGCAAGTTTTTTGTTGTCTTTAAAAAAATCAAGTAAGCTATAACGTATTCTTTACAGAGTTACTAAACCGGTTTTACGAATATTCGAAAAAAGGTTGCTGTTTTTAAACCAATTTTTTAAGGATGAATTGTGAATTATTCTTAAGGCCCTCAAAATAAATACAAATCGTGCGTTCTTCTCAAGGCCCTCAAAATATGTGTTGGTTTTAATGACAACCTATTCGTTGGTCCTAAATCCCTTACTTTCTTCGTTTTTAAATTTACAAAAAGTAAATAATCGCAACGGGATAAACCATCGCGCTTATAGCATTTTCATCACCAAATATTCATGTGAAAATGTGATGTAGCTGCTTCTTTGACATACCTATAACCTCAGCTAATTCACCCACTTACATTCGTCCAATAATATTGCATGGATTTTAGCGACTATTTCTGGAGTAACGACCTTTCGTGAGCGAACTGAAGTGCAACAAATCTCATTAAATACTTTTACCCATTAAAATGCATGACTCATATTCCCCACAATATTTATAATGCTTTTTTTTGGTATTGGTGACTATAAAAAACACTAAAATTATCTGTAGTTCCTTCCCGGCGACGAGCTTCTTTCATCTGTAAAAATACTAAATAGATTGAGAGTAATATTTTAAATAATAATACTGAAAAACAATTTTCGCAACAAAGAGTTGTTCTGAATGAATTATTGAAGATAAAAAAGTATCAGAAATTTTTACGGAACCTAAACTTAAGTGCTAAAATATCAGCAAATAGTTGTCGTAGTCGGAATTTCAAATCCAAGTTTAATGAAGTTTTATATCTATCTAAACATATAATAAAATAGTAACTCATTTTCTGTCTGTGTTCGCATCACGTAAAAACTACTGGACGGATTTTAACCTGATTCTAATATGGGATACTTTTTTTCCGCTAAAATATCTAATTTACAAAAGCAAGTGGAGAAAAAGCAGTGAAAGTACGCAATATCCGATTTAAAAGTGGGATATTTTAAACACGGTTTCGCAACAGATGGCGGTGTTTTAAAAAACCTAATGATAATGGAAATATCAAATATAATGATACTAAAAATATGAAAAATACTTTAAGGAGCCACCTTTTATTTTTGAAGGTGGGATTGTTTTAAATGCTGTTGCGCAAAAGATGGCGCTGTTCAAAAATACATAATGACAAAATATGAATTACTTACTGCCAAATAGCCAATTGAATAAAATTTGTATTTGATTTGTATTTTTACTATGTGGAATTACATTGTTATTAAAATATTTTACACACCTTTTACACGCTTTACAATAATTTTTAGAATTTTAGAAATTTATATAAATTTTAGAATTTTATCCAGAGATGGTACCTTTATATACAGTAAATACGAGTACGTGAAGCACTATAAAAGTAAATGACTTAAAAATTGGTGTGGTTTACTTTCAAAGCAAAATCGAACAAATTATTGTCAGGACGCACACAACGTGTATGGGCACAGCTAGTTCTTTATAATACGGAAGAGAGTTGATTATATTTTATTAACTTTAAATAGAGTTATTAACTTAAGTTTCAAATGATCCCTTGGGTCGCGGTATTAGGGGCCTATTTATATTTGAGAATAAAATATTTTTCAAAAATATTTTTCAAAAATATTTTTCAAAAATATTTTTATGGAATTTATAACTCCCATAACTGCTGCACGTAGAGTACCACCTACCGCAACCTTTTATTTAAACAAATCTTATTTCTTTTTAAGAAGCTTAACAATTTATTTCTAACAAAAAATGCACACCTATATTTTGTTTTGTTTTATTGTTGCGGTTACTGTTCAGATTGTTGCCACAACGACTACATCACGTGTTGGTGTAGAACGAACGAACGAACATTGACAATGTCTATTTTACAACAACGTTTTTCATTTTTTGTATTGTTTACTATTTTATTATTGTTAGGAAAACAACAAACTAACTGTTAACAATAGTTTTGTATTGTTTATTTTTTTTTTGTTGTTGTTTTGTTGAAAAATTGTTGTCAAATAAAATGCTGCAAGAATTATGGCATGTTTATGGTGCATGTGCGTTTAAAAGTTAGACAAGTCAACATACTGCAACAAATGGCACAATAAAAACAACAACAACAAAAAAGACAATAATAAAAACTAAAAAAAAACCATATTTCTAACAAAATAATAAAAGGATGATTTAAAAGTTTAATGACAGTTCAAGTAATAAGAGTAAGGAGTACTTAAGCGACAACTGTGCTTTAAAAACTAAAATATAAAGCATACAGTTTTGTTATTGTTGTTTGCTTGCAACACGTTTTTTATTGTGTGTTGCCAAACAACATTAAGAATTTTTTTCAGATCTCTTGAGGCAGTATGTGAAAGAGTTGTGTCGAAGTTGTAGGATAAACTAAATACCAACAAGCTGACTTGATTGACTTAAGAAAGAAATCGTTAACCCCAGGATTCGTTAAGGCCAGCATTCACTATACTACACAATCGTACGATTCAATCACAAAAAGGTCTTACAGAATTTTATCCTTTAAAAAAAATCGTTTCAAAATGGCATTGTAGGTGCTATCATACAAAAAAGATTTTGCAACTCTGATCTCATGAAAAAAAATATTTTATGAATCTTTTTAAACGATGGTACAGATCTGTCAAAAAGTTTGTCACACACACACTCGTACATTTCTAAACCGCACTATAATACTTTTTTAGCACACATGCTATTTTTGACAAATCGTACGTCTGAGTACGAGAGTGAATCATGGCCGAAAAATATACGCACTTGACAGTATACTCGTAGGTTCAATTCTAGAACCAAAAGGTATGGCGAATATGGTGACCATTTTTTGTTTATTGGCCTCAAAACACTGTACAAATCAGTGCTCTCTTCATCAGTTTTTGTCTAATATCAAATTCGTACTACGTGATAGCGCTTAACTTTGTTCGACAATAATGTAGCCGAGGAATGGTTTAATAAATTTTATTCAAATTTTATGCCAAAAAAATTATTTATTCCGGGACTTTTTTTTGAAAAAAAAGAAAAAACAAATAAAAAATATTTTATTTTACTTTTTTCAGCATAAATCACAGGGACTACTAAATTCTCACTAACAATATATAGGAAGTTTTTAGCCAAGGTAAAACTGAACAACTTTGGTGAATATGCCAATATAATCTGTATGTGTCTAGGCACTCTAAGTAGAACATTAAGACCACTTTGTACCTTAAAAATGGTAGTTTTTGGTTATAGTATAATATAATGACTTTCTTTGTTGGTGCTGCAATTGTTGTTATTGTTGAAAAAAATTCAAAAATTAATTTTACAATTTTATTAAAATCTCTTTTGTCTTAAATTGAATTTTAACCAGATTCTATATAGATTTCACTACTTTTCCTACCTGCCTTCTACACTGCAACACTTAAAAGTAATAAATTGCCTTTAGACCATAAAGATGGCATAATAAGAATTTATGCTACCATCCTTTTTAACATTTGTAACATTTATTTATTTCTTCAAATCTGCTCGTTTAAAATGTCATATTCTTCTCATTTTCCAAGTACAACTTCTCTGTTTTTATTTTTTTGTCTTATGAAAATTTTTACTAACTCTAGTTATGGTTCATGAAAGTTATGTTTTTCGAAATGAAAAAAAAAAAAAAATTCATAATACAAACGTAAGACTTGTGCATAAGTCTAACTTAAATTGTCATCTACTGGTGGTGAGACATTCATCATAAAAATAATGCATTTGTCGTCTCCAAATGACAATAAAGACGAAAGACATTATTATTTGAAAAGGTTCTTTGGTTTTAAAATGCAACTTAAAAATGTGAAAGAGTAAATGTCTAGTTATTATTTTGTATATTTTTTTAGAAAACAGGTATTTTAATGTCATTTTTAATTACAAAACATTTATTTTACACCCTTCGGAAGGTATAACTAAATTAATGAATGCCTTGTTGGCTCATACTGATTGCAGTCAGCCGACTGGTAATTTACGACTACCTTATATTCGTTAAGACTCATGCCAACACTAAACCTTACTATCGCCTGTAGTGAATTGAAAAAGTTTCGTGTATGTGCTAACGTTTTTATCCAAAGCTTATTTTCCTACATTTAACAGGTAACTGCTTGTTGTTCTAAGTCTTGTGCTAGAAGGCTTTGGACATTCATATACTATGTGTGCTACTGTCTCAGCCTCTTTTAGGCACAGTCTGCAAGTATAATTTTCTTTTTTGATTGATTATTTCCATGACCTGTGAATGATGCAGTTATCCAGCTTTATTATATTCAATCAACTTTCTGAACTTCGTGCCTACAGGTTATTGTCTCAGGAGTGCCTTTAAGGATTAATCTGTCATGTATTTGTGTATATTTCTTGCGGTCGATAAAAACCGAATTTCCATCAGAGGCTAAACTCTTCACTTCTTGCAAGGCTGTCTTCTCCATCGCTGTCGAATACTCATGGTTCTGTTTGATTTGATAAACAATGAGTATTATGATGTTCTCAGTAATGAAGAAAATATGTATATCCAACAACACGAAGCTCCATATGCGTAGGTAAGTATATTTAAAAAAACGGGCGTGAAAGGTATCCATCAGTTAAGGCCCTCTTTGCATTTTATTACCACAAACCATAACCTTGGTTGGCAAACGGTTTTGATATTATAACAACATTTTCAAACCACGTGGAGCCTCCAAAATTTGAATTCGATATTTTTCATCTCGTATCAACACTCAGGGAATGACCTCTACTCATACAATGCATTGTGCCAAAACTAGGAAATTCAATTATAAGCGGGGATTTTTTAAGGCTTCCAGATTTGATAAAAAAACACATAAAATTCATATGCAGGCATACTCTCTCCAACATATCGGCCGGTATCTCACTCATAAATTTTTCAGTATTTTAGGCGGCCAATTGACCGGCATCAAACGCGAAATAAATCGTTCACCGAACTCGCTTCCTAATTGGACCATTTTTTCGTATGCTGTATGTCATGTAGAACAGTCTTGTTGAAACCACGTGTGAGCAAAGTCCAGCTCTTTTATCTAAGGTAAACAAAATTGTAATAATAGCACGATAGTGCTTGCCATTAACAGTAACGTTCCTGCCTTTGTCGCCTTTGAAAAAGTACAGTTCAATGATGCCACCGGCCCATTGTCCACACCAAACAGTGCATTTTTCGTGATGCATTGACAGTATCAAGAAGATACAGCAAAAATAAAAAAAATATAGGTCGTCACAGATTTTTGTCCTTTTTTCAATTAGACGCTGTTTTAAGAAGATACAGCAAAAATAAGATTTTCATATAAAAAATAGATTTTTTTATGAAAAATATAAGTCGTCACAGATTTTTGTCCGTTTTTCGATTAGACGCTGTTTTAAGAAGATACAGCAAAAATAAGATTTTCATATAAAAAAAATAGATTTTTTTATGAAAAATATAGGTCGTCACAGATTTTTGTCCTTTTTTCGATTAGACGCTGTTTTAAGAAGATACAGCAAAAATAAGATTTTCATATAAAAAATAGATTTTTTTATGAAAAATATAAGTCGTCACAGATTTTTGTCCGTTTTTCGATTAGACGCTGTTTTAAGAAGATACAGCAAAAATAAGATTTTCATATAAAAAAAAATAGATTTTTTTATGAAAAATATAGGTCGTCACAGATTTTTGTCCTTTTTTCGATTAGACGCTGTTTTAAGAAGATACAGCAAAAATAAGATTTTCATATAAAAAAATAGATTTTTTTTTGAGAAATATAGGTCGTCACAGATTTTTGTCCTTTTTTCGATTAGACGCTGTTTTAAGGAGATACAACAAAAATAAGATTTTCATATGAAAAAATAGATTTTTTTTATGAAAAATATAGGTCGTCACAGAATTTCGTCCTTTTTTCGATTAGACGCTGTTTTAAGAAGATACAGCAAAAATAAGATTTTCATATAAAAAATAAAAAAGATTTTTTATGAAAAATATAGGTCGTCAGAGATGTTTGTCCGTTTTGCGATTAGAAGCTATTTTATGAAGATACAGCAAGAATAAGATTTTCATATATAAAAAAATTGATTTTTTTATGAAAAATATAAGTCGTCACAGATTTTTGTCCTTTTTTCGATTAGACGCTGTTTTAAGGAGATACAGCAAAAATAAGATTTTCATATAAAAAAATAGATTTTTTTATGAAAAATATAAGTCGTTACAGATTTTTGTTCTTTTTTCGATTAGACGCTGTTTTAAGGAGATACAGCAAAAATAAGATTTTCATATAAAAAAAAAATAGATTTTTTTATGAAAAATATAGGTCGTCACAGATGTTTGTCCTTTTTCGATTAGACGCTGTTTTAAGGAGATACAGCAAAAATAAGATTTTCATATAAAAAAATAGATTTTTTTATGAAAAATATAAGTCGTTACAGATTTTTGTCCTTTTTTCGATTAGACGCTGTTTTAAGGAGATACAGCAAAAATAAGATTTTCATATAAAAAATTAGATTTTTTTGAAAAATATAGGTCGTCACAGATTTTTGTCCGTTTTTCGATTAGACGCTGTTTTAAGAAGATACAGCAAAAATAAGATTTTCATATAAAAAAATAGATTTTTTTATGAAAAATATAGGTCGTCACAGATTTTTGTCCTTTTTTCGATTAGACGCTGTTTTAAGAAGATACAGCAAAAATAAGATTTTCATATAAAAAATTAGATTTTTTTGAAAAATATAGGTCGTCACAGATTTTTGTCCGTTTTTCGATTAGACGCTGTTTTAAGAAGATACAGCAAAAATAAGATTTTCATATAAAAAAATAGATTTTTTTATGAAAAATATAGGTCGTCACAGATTTTTGTCCGTTTTTCGATTAGACACTGTTTTAAGAAGATACAGCAAAAATAAGATTTTCATATAAAAAAATAGATTTTTTTATGAAAAATATAGGTCGTCACAGATTTTTGTCCGTTTTTCGATTAGACGCTGTTTTAAGAAGATACAGCTAAAATAAGATTTTCATATAAAAAATAGAGATTTTTTTGAAAAATATAGGTCGTCACAGATGTTTGTCCGTTTTTCGATTAGACGCTATTTTAAGAAGATACAGCAAAAATAAGATTTTCATATAAAAAAATAGATTTTGTTATGAAAAATATAGGTCGTCACAGATGTTTGTCCTTTTTTTAAATTAGACGCTATTTTAAGAAGATACAGCAAAATTAAGATTTTCATATAAAAAAAAATAGATTTTTTATGAAAAATATAGGTCGTCACAGATGTTTGTCCGTTTTTCGATTAGACGCTATTTTGAAAAGATACAGCAAAAATAAGATTTTCATATAAAAAAAAAATAGATTTTTTTATGAAAAATATAGGTCGTCACAGATGTTTGTCCTTTTTTCGATTAGACGCTGTTTTAAGAAGATACAGCAAAAATAAGATTTTCATATAAAAAATTAGATTTTTTTGAAAAATATAGGTCGTCACAGATTTTTGTCCGTTTTTCGATTAGACGCTGTTTTAAGAAGATACAGCAAAAATAAGATTTTCATATAAAAAAATAGATTTTTTTATGAAAAATATAGGTCGTCATAGATTTTTGTCCTTTTTTCGATTAGACGCTGTTTTAAGAAGATACAGCTAAAATAAGATTTTCATATAAAAAATAGAAATTTTTTTGAAAAATATAGGTCGTCACAGATTTTTGTCCGTTTTTCGATTAGACGCTGTTTTAAGAAGATACAGCAAAAATAAGATTTTCATATAAAAAAAATAGATTTTTTTATGAAAAATATAGGTCGTCACAGATTTTTGTCCGTTTTTCGATTAGACGCTGTTTTAAGAAGATACAGCTAAAATAAGATTTTCATATAAAAAATAGAGATTTTTTTGAAAAATATAGGTCGTCACAGATTTTTTTCCGTTTTTCGATTAGACGCTGTTTTAAGAAGATACAGCAAAAATAAGATTTTCATATAAAAAAAAATAGATTTTTTTATGAAAAATATAGGTCGTCATAGATTTTTGTACTTTTTTCGATTAGACGCTGTTTTAAGAAGATACAGCTAAAATAAGATTTTCATATAAAAAATAGAGATTTTTTTGAAAAATATAGGTCGTCACAGATTTTTGTCCGTTTTTCGATTAGACGCTGTTTTAAGAAGATACAGCTAAAATAAGATTTTCATATAAAAAATAGAGATTTTTTTGAAAAATATAGGTCGTCACAGATGTTTGTCCGTTTTTCGATTAGACGCTATTTTAAGAAGATACAGCAAAAATAAGATTTTCATATAAAAAAATAGATTTTGTTATGAAAAATATAGGTCGTCACAGATGTTTGTCCTTTTTTTAAATTAGACGCTATTTTAAGAAGATACAGCAAAATTAAGATTTTCATATAAAAAAAAATAGATTTTTTATGAAAAATATAGGTCGTCACAGATGTTTGTCCGTTTTTCGATTAGACGCTATTTTGAAAAGATACAGCAAAAATAAGATTTTCATATAAAAAAAAAAATAGATTTTTTTATGAAAAATATAGGTCGTCACAGATGTTTGTCCTTTTTTCGATTAGACGCTGTTTTAAGAAGATACAGCAAAAATAAGATTTTCATATAAAAAATTAGATTTTTTTGAAAAATATAGGTCGTCACAGATTTTTGTCCGTTTTTCGATTAGACGCTGTTTTAAGAAGATACAGCAAAAATAAGATTTTCATATAAAAAAATAGATTTTTTTATGAAAAATATAAGTCGTCACAGATTTTTGTCCTTTTTTCGATTAGACGCTGTTTCAAGAAGATAGAGCAAAAATAAGATTTTCATATAAAAAATTTGATTTTTTTATGAAAAATATAGGTCGTCACAGATCTTTGTCCTTTTTTCGATTAGACGCTGTTTTAAGAAGATACAGCAAAAATAAGATTTTCATATAAAAAATTAGATTTTTTTGAAAAATATAGGTCGTCACAGATTTTTGTCCGTTTTTCGATTAGACGCTGTTTTAAGAAGATACAGCAAAAATAAGATTTTCATATAAAAAAATAGATTTTTTTATGAAAAATATAAGTCGTCACAGATTTTTGTCCTTTTTTCGATTAGACGCTGTTTCAAGAAGATACAGCAAAAATAAGATTTTCATATAAAAAATTAGATTTTTTTGAAAAATATAGGTCGTCACAGATTTTTGTCCGTTTTTCGATTAGACGCTGTTTTAAGAAGATACAGCAAAAATAAGATTTTCATATAAAAAAATAGATGTTTTTATGAAAAATATAAGTCGTCACAGATTTTTGTCCTTTTTTCGATTAGACACTGTTTCAAGAAGATAGAGCAAAAATAAGATTTTCATATAAAAAATTTGATTTTTTTATGAAAAATATAGGTCGTCACAGATTTTTGTCCGTTTTTCGATTAGACGCTGTTTTAAGAAGATACAGCAAAAATAAGATTTTCATATAAAAAAATAGATTTTTTTATGAAAAATATAAGTCGTCACAGATTTTTGTCCTTTTTTCGATTAGACGCTGTTTTAAGAAGATACAGCAAAAATAAGATTTTCATATAAAAAATTAGATTTTTTTGAAAAATATAGGTCGTCACAGATTTTTGTCCGTTTTTCGATTAGACGCTGTTTTAAGAAGATACAGCAAAAATAAGATTTTCATATAAAAAAAATAGATTTTTTTATGAAAAATATAGGTCGTCACAGATTTTTGTCCGTTTATCGATTAGACGCTGTTTTAAGGAGATACAGCAAAAATAAGATTTTCATATAAAAAAAAATAGATTTTTTTATGAAAAATATAGGTCGTCACAGATTTTTGTCCGTTTTTCGATTAGACGCTGTTTTAAGAAGATACAGCAAAAATAAGATTTTCATATAAAAAAATAGATTTTTTTATGAAAAATATAAGTCGTCACAGATTTTTGTCCTTTTTTCGATTAGACGCTGTTTTAAGAAGATACAGCTAAAATAAGATTTTCATATAAAAAAATAAATTTTTCTGTAAAATAGAGGTCGTCACAGATTTTTGTCCGTTTTTCGATTAGACGCTGTTTTAAGAAGATACAGCAAAAATAAGATTTTCATATAAAAAAAATAGATTTTTTTGAAAAATATGGGTCGTCACAGATTTTTGTCAGTTTTTCGATTAGACGCTGTTTTAAGAAGACAGCAAAGCTAAGATTTTCATATAAAAAAAAAATAGATTTTTTTTCGATTAGACGCTGTTTTAAGAAGATACAGCAAAAATAAGACTTTCATATAAAAAAAATAGATTTTTTTATGAAAAATATAGGTCGTCACAGATTTTTGTCCTTTTTCCGATTAGACGCTGTTTTAAGAATATTCTAGGAATATTTTCGGGGTAAGAATTAATACCCTACTTTTGAACATATAGATTTTTAAAAGAATATGTATAAATTAATATTAAAATTCTTTCTATATAAAAAACAAATTATCACATTCATAAAATATGTTTTCAAAAACAGTTTTTATCTCTTGCTTAAGCTTCATTATTTATCAATCAATACAACCCACATACAGATATGTATGTCGAAAAAATCTACAGTTTGCAGTAAAAGCTTTACGAACATAATGTTGAGTTTTCATCTTTATTATGTTAAATAGAAGATATGTAATTTAAAATATATAATACATTGTTAAAAGATCTGCTATCATAAACTTTATATTGTGTTAAATTCTTGACGACCTACCTGAGTGTTAAGACACCCATCATTCATTAAAACATAAACAAGACGCTGTAAGAGGTCCATAATAAAATTCTTGAAAATTATAAAGTATTTTACGATCCATATGAGGGTTTACTTGAGTACATCTGCCCTAGGAACATGTTTAAATGAAGGAGTGTAATAAAATTTTAGAAAAATTCAAACATTAACACGTTTGTGTGATAAAACCAAAAAAAAAATATTAAATTGTTAAGTAAGTACTAAAATGGCTTTTTTTATTAAAGAACAACTTCAAAACAAATCAAAGAAAATAATATTTTAACAACATTTGTCAACACAACATCTTCTAGCATACATTTGAGACTTATGTCAGGTCATAGTTGGGTTACATAAAAATCACAGATAAAACATAAACATTTTTAATATTTATTTTTTCAACACAAGTAGTCAGTCACAACAGCAAACAAAACATTACAACTGAAATTTTATTTAACATGCATGTTTTACTAGCAATAAAATTGCATTTTTCACATTATACAAGAATTTTTATTTTACTTAAGGCAAACAGACAGACGCCTTTACACATACACATTTTTATCTCCCAGGGTTGTCTCATTAGACAATAAACTTTTAAAATATTTTCTATAAATTTATTTACGGAACTTTTTTTTAATTTATGACTGGGAATTACAAACAAAGCAGTTGGCCTATCTACTTCTGCTATTGGAAAGTTATTGTTACAGAAGCAAAGAAACATCGTTTAAACTTTGTTAAATTTTATACTGATCTTTATTTATCTCATTATTTATCTCACAATTTAAACAAATAAAAAATTCTTTAAAAAAAAATTCCTCTAGTTGTGTACATACACATGTATCTTAATAAATAAAATTAATAAATAAAATGTCATTTAAAATATTTATTACAAGTTTTTACTGATAAAAATTAATCAAACGAATTTTTGTTGAGAAAAGGTCAAGCAAATTTGATTAAAAATTTATATTAAAAATATTGTAGTAGCAAGAACTAAGGTTATGTATGAGCTTAATGATCTTGTATCTTCTCGTTGAAATTTTTATTTATTAATTTATTAAAATTACAACACAAATGTATCCTCGTATTTAGGCATCTTGAATTGTTGAAAGTTAAAAAAACAATAAAAAAAATTACTTTTTACAAAAAGATATTTTTGTCAGAAAACTTTAAGACAAATTAAATTTTCTTGTTCGATTTATAAAATATGACCAAAAGTTATTGCTTAAATAGACACAGGCAGCTGGTTACCACCTAGAGATAATCTTGAACCTTTAAGTTGGACATACTTCGAAGTGAAAGGAGGAAGAGATTTTGTTCATTATTACAGCACAATGAGTAATTTAATGGAGGTACTGTGTTCCATTCATCCTTTATTGTGAACACTGCAGGGACCGTTTAAATGAAAAAGTGAGGAAGTAGTTGCTATTACGACAGACATAATGAAGAGGAGGAATGTCGACATTTATCAGTATCCCGTTTGAAATCATCACAGTTAAAAATAAAAATCCAGCACAAGACTCAATGAAAATAAGGTAGTCGTAATTTACCAAACAGGTACCAGAATGAGGAAGCATCGCAAAGGGACCCTTAAAGGTAGTGTTATCGGTATCCCTTTACACAAGAAATAATGGAAAATTGCGCAGTATTGAAGATCTCATTTTTATGATTTATAAAATTTAATATTTCGTTTCTCTAACAAAAAAAATTTTAATTTTGCGAAACCGTTTCAATGTAAAACATTTTTTACTTCGAAACCTTGAAGCAAATAACAATTAATCAAAAAATCAAATGTGTGAACAGATTAAAAAGGATTTATTTAGGCAGGATTAATCAAACGTTTCGTTAATTAATTAATATTAATTAATTTCTGATTTTGACTGTTCACAGTGCATGAATGATTGATTAACTAAAAGTTTAAAGAGTGTAGTTCTTGAATATTAAGATAATACAAGTTTGGATTTTTGTTGTTGCCAATTATTTTTTAAATAAGTTTTCTTTTTCTTACTATGGTAATATGGAGATGATAGTATAGCTTTGTGTATATAAACCATTTATCAATTTTGTCCTCTGTGTAACCTTTCATGCATTACATCAAATTGATCTCAGTTTTTTTCATTTTAAAATTTAATTTATCATAATTGTTATAATTAAAAATTATAATATTTTTCTAATCACAATTAAGGTTTACTATATACATAAATGGGAAAGGCGGGTTTTTACAGACGTATACTTTAGTACGGAAAGTTTTCTGTTCGTCATTCACTTGAGAGTGGTAACAAGTGACTCATTTATTAACCGACTTCAAAAAAAGAAGGAGGTTATCAATTCGTCTGAATGTTGCTGCTTTTTTATGTTTGTGCCCGCAGAACCCAGTCATTTCTAAACCGATTTTAAAAATTTTTTCTTTATTAGAAAGGAAATGCATACAGATTGGTCCCATTTTAAAAGAAGTTCAGAATTTTGAAAATTAAAGGGTGTCCCCATACAACTTACGTGTTTTTTACGTGTATTATGAACCGTAAAGGGCACCCTTTTAATATTTAAAAAAAACAGCATATCACTATAGCTGCCAATAACAGAAATTAATAAAAAAATTAATTTAAAAATTAAAGGGTGTCCCCATATGTGACGTCAATTTAAATATATGAACCATTGTAGACAATCACTTGAAAATTCGACAGAATATCCAATATTTATAATCAGAAATTAAATATTTATAATTAGAACTTAAAGGGTGTCCCAATAGTTGATGTAATTTGATGTATATTGCAAAACTTTTGAACCGTAACAGAGAGACGGTTGAAATTTACAAAGAACCTGTAATTCTAAGTCCGTTATAACATCAAGTATATAATTTAAATTTGGAAACTAAAGGGTGTCCCCATAATTGATGTAATTTTACCTATCTAGCCCTATCTTTTGAACCGTTATAGACAAACACTTGAAAATTAGACAGAATCTCCACTACTATGTCCCGTATAATAATATTTATAAATATTTAAAATTATAAAGGCTGTTTCAATAGTTGATGTAAATTGATGCATATAGCTAAACTTTTCAACCGTTTTAAACAGACATTTGAAATTTACAAAGAATCTGTCCTTTAAAATAAGTGTTTAATTTAAAATTGTACATTAAAGGGTGTCCCCTAGGTGATATTGTTTAACCTATATGGCCATATCTTTGGAACCGTTACTTTTTATTATTGTGTCAGTAATAATAAGTGTAAAAAAATAAAGGATGTCCTCATATCTGATGTAATTTGTCATGGCTTTATCTGCTGAACCGTTATGGATAGACATTTGAATGTACAGAACGTATAAAACTATGTCCGTTAGAGCAACAAGTATAAAAGTATTTGATTTGGGTACTAGTTCTTACAGATTACTTCTTTTTAAATTTTTAGTTTAAAATTGATGCACATATATTTGTTTTGTAGTCGGTTTTTTTTGCAAGAATTATTGCAATTCACTACTGCCAATCTTATATTAAGTATTACCCGGTAATGCCATTATGGCAACTGTCAGTTTATTTAATCTAAATAAATTATAAATCAATTATAATAAAAAAATACAATAAACCCAATACCCATTCTTAGTTGCTTTATTACGCCTTTCAGTTTAGTTTAATTAAAAACTTATCATGAAGAGACTTATATATGGCAGAGCAGCATTTGTAAATTTATCAAATTTCTTTTAAAAACTCATCGGGGATTGCGTTTATTTTATGGTGCTCACAATCGTCCCTCAGATGATTAATTCGAGAAAATAAGGAAAGTTTTTGCAATACGTTTACTTTTGAAAGACTCTTGAAAGGCACCGTACAAAATTGTATTTTCCAATTACATACATTTTGTTTGTATAGAAGAATTTTTCACATTTAGTTTGACCTCAACGCATTAGTATAGTTTTGGTTTAGAAATTTAGTAAAAAAAAAATTTAAGAAATGGACTTCTTCTCTAGGGAAATATAAAGAACCAGTCCTATGAAGTTAAACCAAAAAAGATCGAGCACTTGGGAGCGAATATTCGACGCATTTATGCCAAAACACTGCCTAATTTACTGCGAAGGATGTGTGAAAATTGAAAAAGTACCACCAGAATACGCCATGTACGCGGTAGATCCGCCGAACACATGCCCGAATTTATATTTAAACATTGATGACATACAATTTTCTAATTTGTAAAGCCTATGGATGGATATTAAAAAAATTTTCCTCGGTTTTATTTCTCTGTTTTATTTCCGCCACTATAAAAGAACACCCTTTTCTAATTCCATTCACCACAAAGAAATAAATATCCATTAAAATTCATCTTCTCTTTTTATCATCAAAGACAATTTTGGAGCATTCGCTAAAGATTAATATTGCTTTCATTTAATTTTCCATCTTAATACTTCTAAGCAACTTGATTACCATGGCGAACTTCATATTCAACAAATCATTCGAAACAAATTATTTTTATCTTTTTTTTTTTTTCTAAAAATTTAAACCTTTTTTACAATCATGGTGTTGCTTCTAACTCTACCAACCCCCTTTTATTTAAAGTTTTAGCCTCTGACAGCCTAGTATAAAATAGATAGAAACAATTACAAGAAATTAGATAGAGACAAAAAGGTTTATGACTTTGTTTAATCACTTGAAGGTATGCAATTGAATGAAACGTAAAAGATGCTCACACGTGCCCTAGACATTAAAAACGGATCATGAATGAACCATGTAGTATTTAATACTTTTGCACTCAGGAGGCAAACGTTGTTGCTATAAATTACAAATAATTTTGTATTATTAGCTTTGAAGATGTGAAAGTCTCTAGCTTTATTTCATCCTAAGACTTAATAAGCAATTTTGTTTCTATATTTTTTTTTTTAAAGTTGAAAGAAAATTTTGTATGTGAAGGCAAAGAAAAAGCAACAGAAAAGATAAAATTTACTTGACATGTACATAAGTGTAGCAAATTGTGCTGATTCTTAAAGGTTATAATTAAGACATAACTGAATTAATGTTAATAACATTTCATTGTCGTTTAGTTAAAGATATTATAAGCATTTTAGCATAATCATACTCATATACACAAACTTATACACACACACACTACTACAGCAACTCAAAGAACGGTTACGAGGAAGAGAGTTAATGAATACAAGACTTATTAGGGGAGCGTATATTTAAGAACCAACTATGATACATATTTGCAAGATATTTATTTATTAAAAATAATATTTTAATATATAGGAACAATCATTTTATCTTAATTTGGCACAAATGAAATCAAATGAATTTCCTTTTTTATTTGAACCAGCACTCAGGCGATGACTCCTCTTCATGCTGTGCATTGTAGCAGAAATAGGAAATCCAGTGTAATGCGTAGTGCGATTCACCGGACACACATTAATGGGCCCTTAATGAAAAGCGTCTTAAATGAAAACTACGTGCGGGTATCGAGAACAAGTCCCTAATTTCATTAGACCATATAACAATGTAGTAACTATAAAACACTGCCCTCTCCTGCACGCGGTCGAGCAACTCCAAAATGGACATTGGGGCGCCGGCCCATACTTGAGACTTGTATTCCATTATATCAGGGTCCCTCTATAATGCAGAGAATACAAAAATATTTTTTTTCTCTATTTTTGATTAGTCTTTAAAGAGCCTTAAACCTAAAAACCTTAGTTAAGGCACTAACAAAATGTAATGTATTTTCCTACTTAATTCGTCGTTACTTTCTTCTTGGTGACGGACGTTTATTTTTAAAAATCATCTATCTAAGCAATTAAATTAACATTAAGCATTAAATTAAAATATTTTTTATAAATAAACATTTACAGTCTATCTTATCTAATAATATTTTAGGCTGGAATCACATTACACAGAAACAACTTTTTTCACCAATTAGGGGTATTAATCAGTTTTAAATTAAAGTTCAATTAATTTTTTAATTGCTTCAAATATATATTTGTTTAAAACAGACAAAAACATTTCTAATTAAATAATTAATTGAATAAATTAATTATTTAATTGAATCAATTAATTATTTTAATCTGAAACCAATTAAAACCTATAATTGGAGAATATAATTTTTTCTGTGTATGCTTGATTTCATCATACACAGTAATACTTATTCACATTTAATCACCAAACAAAACTTAGTGTTGATTAAAATCATCATAGTGATACCGAATGCTGATTATATTCAGTTGTGAGACTTGTGTTCGAACATGTTATAATTTCAAAACATGGCTGTCAGGGCCAATGTTATAGCCCTTAGTTTAGGAGTTAGAAATTATTTAAACTCCTGATACGCTGGACTAAATCGTCCGTCCTGCGATTTAGTTTCAAATCACACACACCACGTTACTTTATGAGGGGCATTACCAATTACCGCACAGAGATTTGGGGAAATGCCTGTGGGATACCGATTCCCGCGATACTAGTAGTTTAGACCCTGGTCGCACCCCGAAGGTACTTATCTTCCTGTTTCAGGCCACTTATTAGCCTCGTGCTCCCCATATATCCCGGGAAAATTGGCTATTGTTGGCGACAAATAACATTAAACCGCAAGAATTATTTAAATCAAGATGTTTTAAAGAAGAAAATATTTTTCCGCTTTATAGCAAAAATGCTAGGGAACTAACCTATACGCAAATTTCCTACATTTTGTCTCTACCTCTCTTCTATTTCGCATATCAATGCCTGCACGTGTATTTGGTTTTTATTAAAATCACAGAGCAAACAAAAAGCATATGGTTCTGAATGCTTTAAAATCAACAGTGATATGAGTTAAACAGTGCGTGTTGTTTAGTAGATGTGTAAAGCTTTTAAATAAGGCTTAGTAAGTTTTGCTTACCCTAGTGGTTTTTTGTTATTGGTATTTCTTAAGATATAAATACCTTAAAATAAACATTAGTAATGTTGTTAAAAAATTATGTTTTTAATGTTTTTACACTCCGACTGTGTCACTCAAAGGATAAAACTACTTGAACTCGCCGAAGTTCATTGTTATATTCAACATATACTCACATATTTCTTCAAACTTGTTTATGGAAACTCTGCAATCTCATCGCATTGAGCTCGTTGATCTGCGCTGTTTATTATTGTTCTCTCATTACTCGTGTGCAATTAACTGACATAATGAGCTATGTTGTTTGTGCTCATGCAGTGCTTTATTATGCGTGTATGAACAAATTTGATCGTTTGAATCAGTTTTTTCAGGGCCAGACTAAAAAAGTTACGCTTTTCTTTCTAAAAAGTCTTTTTGAAATTTTATCGTTAAAATTGTGGGACGTCTTTTGTACCGAAAGTTACGAAAATTTGACTAAATGTTACGTGGGGCTTTCAAAAGTAACGAAAATTGTCAAAAATGTAACCAAACCGGCATCACTGGTTGAATTGCAAAGGTAGGTTTTTTGACCGTTTTTTGGTTGCTTCTTAAGATTTAAAAAATTTTTTTCTTGTATTTTGTGCGACCCTATTATTCTTTGTAGTACAGATGTGTACGTACATACAATTCTCTGTATTTTTGAAATGGCTGATAAAAATAAATGTTGCCTTTGTATTACACTTTCTTTTCTTGAGAATTATTCTTAAGGTTAAAAATACATGTAGAAAGATGTAAAGGAACGTAGGTTTTTAAATTGTTTGCTTAAAATTTTATATCCAAACAAGTCAATTGTTTAAATATTTTTTGCTAAATGACTGAATTACTTTAAAGAGCTGAGTTATTTTTTTATTTTGAACGAAAAACAAAACACTGATTACTGTGTTACTTAACTCAGCTAAGTAGTATTATGCATGTGAATCCGAAATGAATGGTACTCTTTCCTAAAAGACTATATTTAGTAAAATAAAATTAAATGTCTTGTCTCAAAGAGACGCGAAAAATCAACCAGCAACGAATGGAAGAAAAGCACAGACATCTTACCATCAAGCATCAACAGCTGTTGGGGGATTTTCATAAATTTTCAAGCTCAATTACATTTTACCCTTTAATTTTTGTTAATTACCAGTATGAATTATTTAAATATAAAAGAAGAATTTACAAAATACCAGCAGCATAAGACAAATTTGATATTATCAACAAATAGAGCTTATTAAATTTGTGATGATACATACACACACACACACATATATATATAGTATTCAGTTTTTTTTCTTCTTCAACAAAACACATAAAATCTAAATATTTTATGAGAAGATTTAAGAAGTTAATTATTTTATTCAAGTTTTTTTTTTCATGAACTTAATGATAATTATTTATCTTGAAAAGAAACTTTATACTGTGAATATTTTGTAAAATAAAAAAACCAAAGGCGATATGACATTTAGTTCCTTTTATTGTACAAAAATCATTTCAACAAAGTTTTTAATAGTCAAAAGATAACACCCTGTATTTAGAGTGAAAAAGTTTAAAATTTGTGTATAGAGTTCAAGTGAAAGTGTAGGATTTATATGTGAGAGTAACTTAGTAACTATCTTTATATGTACGAGTATGTACACAGATACACACAATTGCTTATGTGTTAATATTCATAGGTATTTTTTTCATAAATTGTTCACAAGCTGCACTGTTTCCTAAAATATGTATGAAACTAAAAAAGTTGCATTATTCCTAAATTAATTCATCCTTTAAATTTATAAGTTATAAATTCTTATAGATTAATTGAAACTGGCTTCATCAATAGCCAGTTCATCTGATATTTTAACAAGCTCAAATAAAGGGTGCCTCGGTGGGCTATTAGGTATTGTACTAGTCTATCAGTTCGGGGTTCTGTGTTCGATTCCCAGCAAAGGTATTGGTATTTATCACTACTACTTGGCAGGAAGCTCAAGAAGGTGCTTGTTTATTATCTAAGTAACTAGTTACAAATGGTTAACTGCGTTAGTGACATGTCACCTTCAAGTTATCAATTATCTGGCCAAGATACAAATCGTGGTAAGACGATACTTGCAAACTGTGTCTGGAAAAAATCTAAGACGGCAGAGCACATTTTGTGTGGATATCAGACACATATTGAGAACTAGCTGTGTCCACAAACGTTGTGAGCGTCCTGACAATATTTTGCTCAATTTTGCTTCGATAGTAAAACACAGCAAATTATAAGACTCTTGCGTATTTACTTTATACAAAGGCACCCACCCCTGGATAAAATTCTAAAATTTATGAAAAATTTTAAAATTCTAAAAATTATTTTAAAGCTTTGTAAAAGGTGTTAAAAATATTTTAATAACAATTTAATTCCACAGAGTCAAAATACAAATCAAATACAATTTTTATTCAATTGGCTATTTGGCAGTAAGTAATTCGTATATTTTGATTATTTTAAAATAGCGCCATCTATTGCGCAACCGTGTTTAAAATATTACGCTTTCAATTCCTATTTTGCCATTATTTTAAAACAGTGCCATCTGTTGCTCAACCGTATTTAAAATATACCGCTTTCAAAAATAAAAGATGCCTTAAATCGGCGTACTTTCACTGCTTTTTCTCCACTTTCTCCTGGAAATAAGATATTTTTGCGGAAAAAATGTATCTTATATTGGAAACAGGATACTGAGTTACCTCCTAATAGAATTTTGTTCAAATCCATTCAGTCGTTTTTACCTGATGCGCAACAGAAAGACAGACAAACAGACAGACAGACAGACAGACAGTATGTATAGATTTAAATGCTGTGGAAACCTTAACCTTAAAGTTTACCTTAGGCAATTGTTATCAATTACCATAGGCTGAATCCAGAAGCCTGGAAGGATTCGTCACAAATTACTATAAGTCTGTAGGAAAAACCCGCATAACCACTCAAGGAGAATTTCATATTAATTGTTGCTACATTAGAGGGGAGATAGCTGTTCTGTCTGATAGTCAAACTACCATTAAGGCAATAAATTCATGTGAGCTTAACTATAAGCTAGCTTGGGATTATCGTATAAAACTGAAGAATTTAGGATACTCTCGCCTGGGTTTCCGATCACGAAGTTGTTGTGGGCAATTAAAAGACACACAGCCTGGCCAGAAGGGGAGCAAATGGTCTGACTACAACTTTTTTTTTCTGGAATTAAATAGAATACGAGAGGAAATCTAGAGAAAGATCAAGCACAGCAGAGATCACCACTGAGTTAACCTCCCCGCATAATGGCATGCGAAACTGGTAACTGAACATTTGAACAAAACCATTTTAAAGCTCTCAGAGTTCTAAGTAAAAAAATTCAGTAAGTTCACTGGTCACCTCACAGACCATTGGATATTGGGGAAACATTTAAACAGGCTATACGTTGAGAGAAACATATTGTGTAGTTTTTGTAAGTAAACTCTTTAAGTATTATGATTCTTTATGTTATAACCTGCTGGACAATTCTCTAGTAGAAGATAAGGATCTTTCATTTACATGGGCGTGGCATGTAAAATATTTATCATCTTGTTATTTAGTAACTGTTGTAAGTAGTACCTTAAAATTTTGTTTCAATAACTCTTTTATTAATATGCATAACCTAATGAAAAATTAGCTAGATTGGAATAATAGGCGTGGTACCTCCCATACAAAGTGAAAAATTATTACCGTGTAGCTAGAGATCTACATATAATAGGTAGACTCTTAAAATGTTTCACAGTTAACCCCCATATTAATATACATAGTTTAGCTAAACACACACCGTATTGAAAAAGTAAGTGTAGCAACTCCCATACAAAGTGAAAAATTATTATCGTGGACTACAACTTTATACATATGACACTGATAAAAATGTGCATAGTTTAAGAAAACATATGGAACTAGGGAACTAAAACAGATAGAGTGTTGAAATATTTTAAGTTAAGAATAACGTGTCTTTCGAGTTAAAGCTGTTGATTAGGACGGAGGACTAGGTACCCCGTACAAAGTAATTATCCTATATTTAGAGAAGTGACCTACTCTAAATTTGACACTGGTTTCTACGGGTATAACGAACGTGTTCGAGTTAGAGTTTGATCATACTTTTATTTCCAAGTGTTTATTATATTTTTGTGGATAAGGGTAGCGAAACGCACGGGGAGTAGCTAGTATTATATAAAAGCTGTGTCAAAAAAATATTTTTTTAAATTTTATTTTTGTTTAAATATTGATGGGGAAAATTTATTCTGAATTTAATTGATGCATTCTTTGTCACTTGGGATGGTATAAGGTTTGAAAGGCTTTTAATATTCTGCAATATCGTAATCTATTCTCGCCTTCCGAAAAGTGTTTACACTGTTAAATGGTGTAATATCAAATATCACATATAAAACTCTTATTAAAACGTAAACCTTTAAGGACACGTTTACCAGACAAGAAACACAAAACGTACAATCATTGTACTCGTTTACGCTAAAGTTTCAAAAATTAAAAAAATAAAAAAAACATTTGCTTTTTCTAATTTCTTTATCTCTAAGAGTTAAAACTTTTACTCTTTACCGACAACTTAATTTTACAGTCACTTTTTGCAGTGTGTTAGGGAACCTTTTTTGGTTGTTGCAAGTTTAACAACTTTATCTTGGCATTTTCGATGCCATATTACTTAATTACTTAATTTTTAGAATTTTATAGAACATTTTTAAATGAAAAAACACACATGCTAAAACAACAATTATTTTTAATTAAATTAAGTTAAAAATAAAATAAAGTAAATAAATATTTGTAATTAAATTTTAACCTTGGTTTGGATATTTTTTTAAATATTTTACAAATTCCCACAAATTTGAATTTATTTAATATATTTTATTAAATAAATAAATATATGATTATTTTTTTGTATTTTGTATTCTGTGTCTCGACTGCTTAATTTAATTCACAATTTATAGACAACAAAACTTGCAATCTCAATTAGGGTCACATTCAAATGCACATAAATCTAGATACTTGTACACATTCATATGGCTGGGTCTTGTAGATTTCAAAGCTTGAGAATTTATTGCTGTAACTTTTAATTTCACTGCGTATAATTATGGACAAATGAAAAAAATATTGTTTAGCTTTTTATTAGATTTGAGGGTGTAATTTAAATTTGTTTTTTTAACTTAATAAGAGAGCAAATTATATCAAGCATTTTTAATTGCCAATGACCTACTTAAAAATTAGAATATAAATAAATTTATAGACATAATTTTCTAAACCCAGTAGGAACTTTTTTAAAAAAGAGCATTTAACTTGTGTCTTTGGAATCATAAAATTTTACACAAACTTGTTTCATTTATTTAAACTATTTAAGAACAAGATCGAGTGCTATATTCGGCCATGCCGAATCTTCTATACCCTTCAGCACGGTTAATTTATTTTTACAAAAGACATAGATAGAAAACTGATTTTATTTAAGAGTCAAAGGCATTAAAAAAAGAACTGCGCTTTTTTCCACTAATCAGAAAATTTTCGTATACGGTATATGTCGTCACCTGAAATGAATAAATATTTAAAAGTTTTATAGAAAATTTTTTTTGTATAAATTTTAAAGAATTTTTTTATAAAAATTTTATAGAAAGATTTTTGGAAAAAATTTATAATTTTTTTTTTTTTTGGAAAAAATATATAAAAATTTTTTTGGAGAAATTTTATAGAAATTTTTTTGGAAAAATTTTCAGAAAATTTTTTTTGGAAAAATTTTAAGAAAATTTTTTTGTAAACTTTTTTTTTGAAAAATTTTTTCAAAAATTTAAAAAATTTTTTTTTTTCTTTAATATGTTTTAAATTTTTATGTAAATTTTTTTGTGAAAAATTTTCTAAATTTTTTTTGGAAAATTTTCATAACTTTTTTTTTGTTAAAATTTTCTAAAAAATTTTTTTTGTAAAAATTTAATTTGTTTTTGTGTAAAAATTGTATAAAATTTCTTTTTGTAAAATTTTTTTTGGAAAAATTTTATAAAAAATTTTTTTTGTAAAAATTTTATAAAATTATTTTTTGGAAAAATTTTATAGAAAAAATATTTTAAACATTTTATTGAAATTTTTTTATTTAAATGTTATTGAAAATTTAGTGTAAAAATTTTATTAAAAATTTTGTCTAAAAATTTTATTGAAAATCTTTTGTACACATTTTATTAAAAATCCTTTGTAAAAATTTTATTGAAAATCCTTTGTAAAACTTTTATTGAAAATCTTTTGTTAAAATTTTATTGAAAACCGCTTGTAAGTTTTATTGAAATTTTTTTGTAAAAAATTTTTTAGAAAATATTTTTTTAATATTTTTTGGAAATTTTTTTTTACTTTTCCTTTAATGAGTTTCTGTAAAATATTTAGAAACTTTTTGAATTTATTTTTAAATTTTTTAAAATTTTTTATATAATCGTCATAAAATTTTCGAAACTATGTATGCCTGGTAGATTGGTGGGCTTAAATCTTCTGTACCTCGTCTGGCGCCTTGGAAAATGACATTTAAATATCAACAGGGACAGACGGGTAGACGGACATCTCTTAATCAACTTTTCTATTTATAAGGATCCAGAATATATATACTTTATGGTGTCGGAAATGACTATTGTAGAAATTACACACGGAATGACAAACTTATACAATACAGGTATATAACCACCTGTGGTGAAGGGTATAAAAATAGTAAAAAATATTATAAAATTCCATTAAGAGGTTTAAAAAAGGAAACCTTTAATTAAATAACAATTTTTATTTTAACCTTTGTGTTGACAGTTTTTTAAAACAAAGTATTTGATTACTGTGTCAACTTTTCCCATTGGCATTTTAATTTATGTAATACAACAATTAATGCCGCTTTATTAAATAATGTCTCCAGAGACAAATATAACAAAACCAGATAATTTGCTGATGGCATGGCCTAAGCTAATTTATGCTTTTGGTAAAGACCAAAGAAAAATTAAATTATTAAATGGTTATTATCTGGAAACATACACTGTCGCTCACTTGGATATGGCAGCTTCAATAAAAGGGTTTGATAACACTGGTCTGCAGAAAAAAAGTTTAACGACCCGTCATGGGTGCATTTTCCAATGCATTTAAAATTTGTAAAATATCATAATTCATCATAAAATATCACAATTCGATATTTAAATCACCAGAATCTAAGTTGTTATGTTAAGTCATATCCGATTATTGAGTTATTGAAAACTTAAAACAGTTAACTAAGTGGTAAGAGCTGATTAAACAATAACATCTCGAAAGAGGTTGAGTATAAATGATAAAAACCCAAATGTTTTTTAAATTCCACCAAGTTCCTAAACAGTCCAATTATTGATTTTTATATTTTCTGCTATTTATATATTTTCTTTTTTTAACTAGATTCATTTCCAAAATTTTTCGCTATGTTGGGTTCTTTATGTTTTGCACTGCAACCCTGTAAATATTTTCAGTATATAAACACTACAATTTCTTTGTTTGTTTCCGTGTCTTGTTCATTAAAAATTAATATTTCAATCAAAGTTCTAGGAAGAAATAAGAAAAATTAAATAAAAAAAGGAGAGAAATTTAACAAAGTAGAAAGTAAAAGCTCAGCTGGTTTTGCTTTTTTTTGTGTGTATACTCTCTCCATCCCTGCAAGACTGTTAAGGTTCTATTGCATTCTTATATGGCAGTAAGTAAGATGTACTACTTAATTTAAAGATGTAGAACACCATGTATATATGGGTCATTCCACGCACTTATGAAGAAAAAATTAAATTTTTATTTTTTTCCCGTTTTCCCGCTTTTCATCTAGAGGCATTGATCCAAAAAATTTATTTTCGTTTGCAAAATATGAAAATATCCATCATTTTACATAAAACTATTTTTTCTAAAAGTGGTGTAAGTCCATTTTGAAAAAAATAAATAGTTAATGATAAAAATGAATACAATTTACCATGAACTTATTATTTATAAATTATTAAAAAAAACAATTTTTAAATTTACATTGTTTTTATCATTACAAAATTTTCGTAGTTAATGAAGTTACAAATATAATTACTTTAAAATTATGTAAGTCCACTTTCATTAAAGACATACTACTATTTAGTTCAAAATTGTACTATATAATTTCTTTAGTGCTATTTTATATGTGTGGAAACATTGGAAATGACATAAATAGTTTTATAGTTTCCCGGATTTTCGGTTTTTTCCCGTTTATTATACAGTCCCGGTATGAAATATAGCAATTTGTCGAATTTATTTATTTATCTTGAAGGTTATGTACACTTAAGGAACGCTGAATTAACAAGAGCAAGTATGCAAGAAGTTACAATTTTGGCATTACAAAAATCAAGGCAAAATTATCTGTGTCCATTGCATGTTACAACGCATGTTTTAAATGCAGAATTCCATAATTTTCATGATAATGAAATCAATATGTATGCATGGGAGGAAGCTATTGCATATCATAATATATAGATATGATATGAATAATATATAGATATGATTGATTTATTACCATATATCGCTTCAATACATCATAACCATTTTCAAAAACTTGTTCATGTAAAACCTTAAATATCCGCACATTAAATAAAATAAACTTACACCACTTTCAAAAAAAAAAAAAAACAACGGCACATATATTAACGATATTTAAATAAGCGATATATTTATAGATCGATATTTTTTAAAGAATCGAAAGACTCCGGTTTCATATTTTGTCTTTCACATTTTTCCACATGCTTTAACAAACTACTTACCTTTGATATTCACGGTTTTCTGTAAAAAAAAACTCCATGGCGAGCCCCTTTATATTCATGTAGTCATAACCTATTAAATATAAATAAATATTAAACTCCATGTGTATATGATTATTTCTTAAGTTTAAACTTGGCCAGGGCTTGAAAAGTTATTATCCTGGCTTTTAACAATTGCGCCAAAGGCCGTGGAACAGCAGAAATAGGCTGATCGTTAGAGCAATATCTAAAATGACTATAGGTTTGATCGAACTAAATACTAGAGTATCCATTTCATAGGGTTTTGATTTTATTCGAGCAAATAATTAATCGATTTTGCAATTTAAATTTGCTTCGATTAATCGATTAAGGTTTTGAAATTACTCCAATTAATCGTGCATATTTAACAAAATTGTATCCAAGGAGTAAAAAGAGACAACCATACAAAATTGATTAATGATATATTTTATTAGTGATGATGAATATATGTATATGATTTTAAAAAATGTGTTATTAATTTGTTTATTTTTGTTATAAAATTATTTTGATTTGATATTTTCATTCCTCCCTCCAATACGCAGAAAAAATATTCATTAAAAATATAATATGAATTGATTTCATAGCTTTTCGGTAATATCAAATAGGAACTAGGTGCCCGAGTAGTCTATTCGTCTAGGGGTAGTGAGTTCGATTCCCAAAAAGTGTGTCACTATATCGAGTGAAGTTCCTCTTTAGTGTACTCGATAACAAAGTTAGAATTGAATTTGTAATTGTATTGTGAAATTAAAACAAAAACATGAATTATTTCATAAATAATATGATTTTTTCGTTATGCGGAAAATGCAAATTGCACGCTTTGAACATAACATTTTTCATGATGTGCAAATATTAATTATTTACTTTTGAACTTTAAAAACACTAGTGTAAATATGTTAGATTCATACATGAACATATAAAGAATCCTCGTAGTAAGAGGCGTTCTCAAATTATGGTTAAACTGACACTTACACACAGGATACTGAGATAAACTCTATACTAATAAAAAGATTTGAATTATGTAGCAGATAAATAGTAAAAATTTTAAAATTCCACGTTAAGTAGGTTCATATGTTTTATTACGATGTTCATAAACTGAAAATGAAAAAAGTCTGAAAAAAGACATATTCGATTTAGGAAAAAATACATTGGTTACAATTATTATTTTTTCGATATTATTCCTAAACGAACAAATAAAAAAAATCTTGAAAAATTTCAGATCTTAGTAGAAATTAATTGTAGTCGATTTGTCAATTAATCAATATAATTTGTTCGAGTTATTTTTTAACCGCAGTTTGCAATTATTCTTATTTGAACAATTAACCGACCTAAAATTCTAAGAGTGATCGAGTGGATGCTCTACTTAATACGTCCACAATATCAGACATCTCTGTAGCATTATTTCCATTATTTCCATTATATTCATTGCTTTTCCTTTTTTCGCCATCATATTGTATAAAAAGTAGCTCGTCCTCCGTATTTTGTTTCTCTGCGTGGCTAGTCGGATTTCTCTTTCCATGCGTCGCTTTGGTTTTTATAACATTCACTTGCAAATCAATACTGTATAAAATCTTCAAAATCAAAATTATATGTGACCCGCTGTGCCCATTCATGATGTGTGCATCCTAAAAATATTTTGTTCCATTTTCCTTCGAAAGCGAATCATACCCAATTTGAAGACACTTACGTATATTCTTTAAATAAAGGTATCCAGCCCTGGATAAAATTCTAAATTTTTTTATAAGATTCTAAAATTCTAAAAATTGCTATAAAGCTCTGTAAAAGACAGTCAGGAAATGAGTTAGTCATTATTTTAAAACAGCGCCATCTGTTGCCCAACATTGCTTAAAATATAGTGCTTTCAAAAATAAAAGATGCCTTAAAGTATGCAGTAGCTTTAAATCGGTAAAAAAAATCGTCGTTCTTGCACTGCTTTTGCTCCACTTTCTCTTGGAAATAAGATATTTTTGTGGAAAAACAAAATTTTGTTAAAATCCATCCAGTAGTTTTTACGTAATGTAAAAAAAAAAAATAGACAGACAGACAGACAGGCAGACTGACAGACTGACAGACAGACATGAAATGATATGGAATAAATATAAAAAACCGATTTTTCAAATTATCCTATTTAGCTTGGAATGACCCATATGTATTTTCGCTTCAGGAGTTGATATAACTTAAGTAGCAAAAAACTCAGCATTTGTTACAGCTGCCATGATGCTGTTAGTAAGCTGGCCTTTAATAAGCTTTATATGATTTTTTAAGGAATTTTTTTTTAGCATTAAAAAGAAATATATCTACTAAAATGCAGCATAAATTTTTACCAGTATTATGTAGGATTTTTCTAATTTTGTACAAACTTCTTTAGCAGTAAATCATGAAAATAACTAGGAGAAAATGAAGAAAATAAAAAAATAAAAATTTTATAAATAATTAATACAGATTGTTGCTTTCCTATGTTGTGTGTCCTTTGTGTGCTTTAAAATCCACTTGAGTATTTTTCTTTTTTGAAAGCAAACTAAGGTCATATTTCATTAATTACATGATTTTTCAGTTCTCCTTTTGTATTTCGCTAAATCCTTGGGGGAGACATTAAAAAAGCAACTTTCATTTTCAAGGGACATTTTTCTTTGTTGTTGTACAGTAAGTATTATTTTGTAATATTTAAAAATCGATTTTTATTTTATTTATTTTTCATTGAAGTGTTGTAATTATTTGTTGCTACTCGTGTTCTAGTTGTTGTAAATTTGTTGATTTATCTCTTTTTAATGTGCTAATAATCCCTTTTTACTTATCGCTCGTCTAACCCATGTTTTACATTCAAATCTTGTAAAATTGTAGAGCTTGATGACTCTGTGTGCTAGTGTTAGTAAAATGTTTTTGTTTTTATGCAGAGAGTGTTAAGGTGGCGCTATAATATTGAAAAGGCATGCTTGTTTTTAAAAGAAGTAGGATATAAGAAATTGAAGAAGAAAAAGCTTAATAATATTTCAGCATAAATAAAGGTAACTCAGTTTATTTGTTTTTTTTTAATTTCAGAGCACAGTAGAAATATACTGTAAAAGGAAATTTTCCAAAGTGCGAAGAGTTCAGCTATCTTTAAAAAAAATCTCCTAACGTCAAAATTTATATACATTTATCGATAAAGAGTGCAAAATTAAAAAAAAAAATCTGAAAAATTTTAGCTTACAAATAACATTTCATTCTTGAAATATTACAGTAATTCTAATTCATTAGTTTTATTGTCAAATATAGCGCTTCTAAATAGTTTTTTTTCATCTTGGCGTTTTCTTTTTGCAAAATGAAATGATACACCATTGAAAGAAAAGAAAATAAAACTGGAGTGGCCTACACTCAACTTTACCCTACTCAATGGAAACAGATATTTTTATGGATATATTAAATAAAGAATAAAAGTTCAAAGTATACTCGAATCGAAAAATTAATTATTTTCGGTTTGGGGTGTTAAGTAAACTACCCCTTGCCCCTTCCCGATTATGCCCAAAATTTACACAATTCCTCATCTCCATATACCAAAGGCACATACTGAATTTCGTTTTAATATGTCATACGGTATGACCTGTAGAGCATTCACAAAATTTGGGGGTAAGGAAACTACCCCTTGTACCTTCCCAATTATGCCCAAAATTTACACAACTCTTCATCTCAAAGGCACGAACTAAAATATCGTTTTACTATGTCATACGGTACGACCTTTAGAGCGTTCACAAAATTTGGGGGTTTGGAAACTACCCCTTGCCCCTTCCCGATTATGACCAAAATTTACATTATTCCTCATCTCCATATATCAAAGGCACATACTAAATTTAATTTTAATATGTCATACGATATGACCTGTAGAGCGTTCACAAAATTTGGGGGTAAGGAAAATACCCCTCGCCACCTCCGGATTATGCCCAAAAACTATACAGCTCTTTATCTACATATACCAAAAGAGTGAGTGTCATTACGCTACTTTTATGGTCTTTCTTAAAAAAAATCTTTTGGATTTTTCAATAATTTTTTAAGATCTTTGTTTGCTATGTATTTCTTATAATCATACTTTTTTAACGACATCCCTTCAAAAGTACTTCCTTGCTTTTTTCCCAAAAGTCCTTTATCCAAAAAAATTAAAAAATACCTTTGGTATTTCAAAAGATTTTTTTTTTTAATTTTTTGGAAGCACTTTTGGAAGCACTTTTGGAAGCACTTTTGGAAGTACTTTTTTAAAGTTCTCGTTTTAATGTGATTTTTAAAAGGAATTTTTCTAAAAAGTACATTGTTAAAATGTACTTTTTAAAAGTACTTCTAAAGTAGTACTTTTTTAGTACCGTTTTAAAAGTTACTTCCTGAAAAGTACAGTTTTCAAGGTTATTATTTTAAAAAGTATTTTAATAAAAAGTACTTTTTTAAATTAACTTGATTACAAAGTACTTTTTTAAATTAACTTTATTACAAAGTACTTTTTTTAAAAACAACTTTTTCATAAAGTAATTTTTCTTTTATAAACGAACATTTCAACAGCCCTTAGTCGTAAAATAAATAAAGGTTTGGAAAAAAATTTGTTTACTACAAAAACGTTAGGGGGTTTATGTAGTGTAAGTCTTAAGGTGAAATTCCTGATTGCTTCAAGTTGGTGAATGCGATCACTATTGAACATGGCAGAAGACCTGTATAGCCCAAATTGTTACACTTTTTATGTAGCGTAATTTAAGGTCCTTAAACTTCCTTAAATTCGTTTAACCGTAATTTCATTTCTACTTTAATACTGTCACGTTTTATTTTCTACAGAATACTCTGCAATGCTTTGCCTTCTGAATACTTTTTTTGCTGTCTCTTACTTTGCGCATCGTATCCTATGTAAATATTTGTCAATTTGTTGGCACACGTTCTATGGGAGCAGACGACAACAAGCAGGAAAGAAAAACATATTTTTACTCTCACACACTCTTACACACAAACACAATGGATCTTATAAAGTGTGATTATTCCGCTCATGTAAATTGTCATAGACATTATAAAATGTCAAGCAAAAAATTAAAAGCGCCAACGAAAGAAAAACAAAAAAAAAACAAAAACAGAGACTTTAAACAAAATTTAAAATATCAAACCAGATTGTTGGAAAATGTGTGAGTTAAAGAAAATAAGTTTGTTTAAATGAGTATTTTGGTAACAAAGTCTAGCTGGAAACTGCACTTTGTGTGGTTTTTGTTTTCTCTTATGGCAAACCACCAACCAACCGTACAACCAAATAATGTAACAAGATTTTAAAGTGTTTCCAATATGTGTGTTTAAATATTTGTTTGGGTTTCCGAAATAATTTATTTTTTTTTTAAGTTTATATAACACAAGTAGTTAGAATTTTGCTAAAATCACTCCCTTCCACAGCTAATGGAAAGGTATGACTTGGCTGTCTAGTTGCTGCAGTAGTTTGTTTTAAATATTTTATTATGAGCACGTGACTGTGGGGAAAATTTTATATTGAGTAAGTGCTGGCTTGTATATAACATTTGTTTATTGAGTGTTTATGTTGATAAAATGAAAAACAAATATTTATTGTAAATCTTATTTTAATTAATAAATCATGTTAAGCAGTTTGTAATTATGGATTGCACAGTGGGGCAGAATCAAAACATTTTGTTAATATCTCAGCCCATTGCAAAATGCTGGGCCGATTAATCCAAAATTTGGCATGAGCATAGCAGAGAAGTATCTCAGCTTAAGTTTTGACGGTGGGCATCATCTACTTGCCAAGGGTGGCGCTATTTGGTACCAAAGTTGGGTACCTCACCCCTGCAATTTTTTAGAGCTTGGTATTTCTTTAATTTTTGTTTGATTTTTAAGAATTGTACCTGGTCTTTAAGGCCTAGTTAATACCTATAAAATGATGGCTAATTATGTTTTAAAATGAGCGAGTTATTAGCATTTTAATATAAATGTAAATAATTTTGTAATTTTTCGATATATATTTTAAACAATTTTTACCTAATTGTTTTAAATTTTTTCCCCTAGTTTGTGAACAAAAAAAATATTGTGGAAAATTTTCAAGATTATTTCTTCCCTGAGTTAAAAACTAGACGATTTTCGATTTAAAAATTTCAAAATGATTGTGTATTATAGCCTTAAAATGGCCAGCCATCCTTTTTTTTTAATAGAAAACACTTTTTTTAAGGAATATGTACACATTGTATATCTTTGTGTAAGCTAACACTATGTACCTACGTTTAAACCAAATTTTATGTAAGATTGATTAACCTTGTAGTAGAAGGCGGTCCTTTAATTTGACCTATTTTACATCGAAATTTTGACTTTAGCCTATATGTTGTAGAATAGCAAAGCTGGGATCGGAATAAGAATACTGCCGTAATAAAGCTATATGTACTTCCAACTATTATTAAAAGTATTCATGACCCCTAGTCCATATGTGTGGACTTTATGGGCAAGAGATGAAAAAAATCCAATTATGGGATTTTTGTTTTTTATTTTGAGAATTCTGAAATTTCTTTCATCTTAATGTTGCAGATATTTAACCATTTGATTTTCGTTGACTAATTACATATCCACAGAAATTGTTTTACTATAAAAAAATTTTGTGCCATATTTAATATTATAATGGCTGAGTTATTTCCAAAATATTTTAACTCCGCCCCACTGTGGATTGTTGATTAAAAATGTTATAAGGATTGTTACGTACAGTAGAAAAAAAAATTTACAAAATTATAAAATTGTATTAAAATCCTTAAATAAATTAATATTGTTAAGATTTTATACGAATTTAAATGAGACACTCAACTCAAGTGTTTTACGATTTTTTTTATTATAAAAGATTATTTATTTTAGCAAATCTCTTTCTAAATCTTTAAAAAAATTTTAAAATAAAAATAATTAAAAATCTCTACAATATTTTTTTAAACAGATGAAAGGTTTCTTGGAAACTAAAATAAATTTCTTGAAAGCGAAATAAAAAAATAGTAACTCATTTCCTCTCTCTATGTCTTTCTTTATTTGTGTTAGCATCACGTAAAAACTACTTGACCGATTTTAACAAAATTTTATGAGGAGGTACAATAGTATATTGATTCTAATATAGAATACTTTTTCCTTGCAAAAATATTTTATTTCCAAGAGAAAGTGAAGAAAAAGCTGTGAAAGTACGCAATTTCTTTTTACCGATTTAAAGGCACTGCATACTTTTAGGCATCTTTATTTTTGAAAGCGGAATATTTTAAACACGGTTGCGCAGCAGATGGCGCTGTTTTAAAATAATGTCAAAATATGAATTACTTACTGCCAAATAGCCAATTGAATAAAATTTGTATTTGATTTGTATTTTTACTTTGTAGAATTACATTTTTATTAAAATATTTTAAAAACCTTTTACAAAGCATTACAATAATTTTTAGAATTTTAGAATATAAATTTTATCTAGGGATAGGTACCTTTATATAAAGCAAATACGTAAGTGTCTTAAAATTGGGTGTGTATTACTTTTAAAACAAAATCGAACTAAATATTGTCAGGGCGCATACAACGTGTGTGGCATAGTTAGTTTATTATAAACTTAAACTTATTTGCTTCTTGAAAATCATTTCCCTAACAAGAGTTTAACAAGAGTTTCCTTGCCTACTTCTTCTTTCACTTATTAAAGATTATCAGGGCATTTACATTAAAAGATTATTCTACTTTTAACTAAGTATTATGATATTCTAATATTTAATTCTTTAACCAGACCTACATTTAAAAGCTCAAAAGCCTTTTTAAGGAAAATTACATTCCGTTGCAATGCTACAAGGAAAATAATAACAACAATTCAATAAATATGTAGAACAAAATCTATAGCAAAAAAAATAAAAATAAATAAACCTCAAAAGGAAAATACTACCTGGTGTATGAAATTACAATGCTAACTCGCCGGATTATAATATCATTATTGTTGCTCTATCATCATCCTTGCTGTCGTCGTTGAAGGAATACACCAAAATACAAGCAGAAAACAACATTAAAGACATTGAAAAAAGCCAAATAGAAATTCTAATATAAAGGAATGAATAAAATGGTTGCTAAATGAAGGTATGAAAAAATCCAAAAAAATTAGAGCATTTATAACTGGGCCTTGCAAGGAATTGAAACTGAGCTGAACGAAAAGAAATAACGACAGCTTATATGTACTAAGGACTTATTTGCAAGCAAATAAATAGAAATCAATTGTTCTCATTATTATAATGAGATTACTTTAACCTACTTAGCAATATACAAATGCATGCACTGAAAGAAAAAAATGAATAGATATATATGTATATATATATTTTGGTTGAATTTTCAATTTGATAATTTGAAACCAAAGTTTTTATACCAATTAAGTCTTTTTAATATTAAAAAAAAAAAAAACTTTTTTTGTTTCATATTTTATAATGCCAACTTTTCTGCTTAGTGTAATGTAACCTTTTTAAAAAAGTTGGGATCTTTGGTTTCTATTATAACAAAAAAAAAAAAAAAAAATCTAGCACACTAAGTTAAATTTTGCTTTTCGTCTTTAGAAAAAATTATATAAAAAGAAGAATTTAAATTTGTGATGGAAAAGCAGAAAATTGTTTTTTTATTTTTTGTTAACAGGATTTTGTTAAAGTTTTATCTGTTAAATTTTAATTCAATTATTTTTTTAATTTTGTTTACTCAAAGAAATGTTTTGCAAATTATATATTTGCAAAACTTTAAGAAAAGTAGGAATTTTTGGGTTCAAACAGGGTAGTATATAAGTAAATGTGCTCTAAGCTCTAGAAGCAGAATATAGCTATTTCATGTTCTATAAGCTCCTATTTACCAACATATCGCTCATTAGCTTCTTTATTAGAATAAAACCTTTCTTTATTTTCTTTGGCGAAACACTTTATTTATAACTAACTGTGCCCACACACCTTGTGTGCGTCCTTACAATATTTTGTACGATTTTGCTTTGAAAGTAATCCACACCAAATTTTAAGGCCCATTCTTATAACTTGCCTTTAGCTAAAGTTAGGATTTTGTTGGAGCGATATGTAGTTTTTCCTTATAATAATGAGGATAATGCTCATTGATATATCTTGTCCTTACCTTTAATAACGAAAAACTTTTTATCGTTCGAACAAAATCCTAACTTTAGCTAAAGGCAAGTTATAATAATGAGCGTAAGACTCTTACGTATTTACCTTATATAAAATGGAATATTCAAAATATAGATAAAAAATTCATAAATTTGTATAACATTTTAAAATTCTAAAAATTCAAAAAATAATTTATTGTAAAAATGTAATTAGAGAAAGTAAAAATACAAATTTAATTCAATTGCATATTTGGTTATTTTAAAATAGCGCCATCTGTTGCGCAACCGTATTCAAAATATCCCGCTTTCAATTCATATTTTGTCATTATTTTGAAACAGCGCCATCTGTTGCGCAACCGTGTTTAAAATATTTCACTTTCAAAAATAAAAGATGCCTTAAAGTATGCAGTACATTTAAATCGTTAAAAAATTGGGGTATTTTCACTGCTTTTTCTCCACTTTCTCTTGGAAATAAAATATTTTTGCGGAAAAAGAGTATCCTATATTCTAATCAGGATACTAAAGTACCTCCTCACAAAATTTTGTTAAAATCCATCTAGTAGTTTTTACGTGATGCCAACGTAGACAAAAAGACAGATAGAGAGAAAACCAGTTACTGTTTTATTATATGTATAGACTAGCTGTGCCCGCTACGTCATGGGCGTCCTGACAATATTTCACGCCATTTTGCATTGAAAGTGTTCCACACCAATTGTTAGAATCTTACTTTTATAGTTATAGTTTATGTATTTCATTATATGTGACCCGGCCTATGAAAAGGTGGCTTATGACTCAAAAAAAAAAAAAAATTTCCACTTTTTTTTTTGGTTTCGATAGTTTTTGAGACGCTCTTTCACGTGGTGCAAACTAGAAAGTCCTAACTTGCTTAGAAGTGTACTAAAAATGTAGAGAAAGAAGAGCACAAATGAAAGGAAGTCAAAGTCGATTTGGGGATTTTTTGGGGATAAAATCCCCAAAAACCTGACAACGCTAAGTCAGAAACTGGTTTGTGCTTTGCATTAAAAAAAAAAAACATCGCTCTTTATATACACACACGAACTTATCTCATTTATGCTTTTTTGCATTTTTTGGTTGCCTTTTGGGCATGACTGTTCATAATGCAAAAGAAAAACTACTAAGAAACTGAAGAAATGCATTGTTTATCTTTAACAGCTTATTTTTCGAAATTTTGTTTTTGAGTCATAAGCCACCGTTTCATAGACCGGGTCACATATAAATTTATCCATCCTTGGCTAAAATTTTAAAATTTATAAAAAATTCTAAAATTTTTAAAATTATTCTAAAGCTCTGTAAGAGGTGTTTAAAATATGTAATTCCACCAAATGTAAATAAAAACTGTATGCAACTGGCGCCATCTGTTGCGTAATAGAAAATATCCCAGTTTCAAACCATAATTTTAAAGTACCTTTAAAACGCGTTAAATCGCGTTTTTCACTGCGTTTTCTCCTTTTTCTCTTGGAAATAAAATATTTTTGCGGAAAAAGAGTTTCCTATATTCTAATCAGGTTACTAACGTACCTCCTCACAACATATTTTTATAATCCATCTAGTAGTTTTTAAGTGATGCGAACGTAGTTAGTAGACTGTTACTGTTTTATTATGTGTATAGATTACAATTACAATTTCCTGATCAAGTCTCAGTCTCATCTAGCATAATATAAATAATCTGACATTTATTTATCTACTAAGAGTATGTGCGCTATTTAACAGCTATATCAGTACCTTCATTTACTCATATCCAGGACTGCACGAAAAGTATTTGCCAAAAGCAGTTTGATGTGCTTTGTACGAACATATAATATTTTTCTGAACTATCATGAAGATTTCAATGTAAATATCTGTAACAAATGTTTAATATTCTGTTGATATTTATAATTTCCTGTTCAAGTTACATTGAGTGGTTTTGACCAGAGCGTTTTTTTTTGGTCTTCTTTATTCATTTTTAATTTTATTTTTTTAAAAAAAAGTTAGTTCCGCACTACTCGTATCGTCCATTATAATAAGAGAGATGTGATTAAATATTTTTGAGAATTGTGGTAAAAAATAAATGAAAATAATTATCGGTTTTCTCTTTTAACTCAAATGAAATCCATCTAAATTATTCGCAATGATAATTATTTTGACATCAGAATCTGCAATCTCCGCTGCTGACTATAAACTGCACTTAACTTATTTTCGTAGATCTTAAACATTTTCATTATACTTTATTAATAATACATGTCCTTTTTAGCTGTCTGCTTTCCATTATTATTTCATTTATTTAATTTTTTTTTTTTTTGGAAATTGCGAAAGAAAATAAACCTCTCGAAAAATGTCATACTACTCTATTACGACATTGTCCTTTATATTATTCATTAAATACATGGTTTCATTTTTGTATTATAGTATATTTCACGATAGATACTTATTTATGTATAGAGGCTTTTTGCTTTTACAGTTAAACTTTATATACTGATACATATGTAAGTGTAGTTATACGTATGTATATATTGGTCATACATTTAAATATTGCAGCAACAACTTTGTAGGTATTATGTAGGCGGTATCAAAGGTTCAATCAGTCAAAAAAAGGTGAATAAGAATATAATATGGAATTTTTGTGTTTTTTTTAACAATTAAAAAAAATTTGCTATAAATTATCACAAAATAAACAATAAAAAATCAAAATATAAATTAGATCACAAACTATTAAAACTGTCTCTATATAAGTCTGGTCGATAAACTTGTCACTGTTGTCTGGTCGTCCAATTAAATTAAATTATCGAAATTTTCCTAAAATTTTTTAAATCGCGTGAATAATATTCAAATTTAAATACCAATCATATACGAGCCGTTTTTTTTGAAAGTGGCATAAGTCACTTTCGTTTTAATGCGATATATCTACGAATTAAAGTGTATATGTATTTTGGTTTACCCAAAGCCATTTCTAATATACCAAATTCATGATCTTTGGATAAGTAGAGCTTAAAATTTGATTGCAAATTTTTGTAAAAATGAAGTAAAACCGTTAAATTGTAATCAATGTTATCATTACCTTGGAATTTTTGGAAAGTGACTTATGCCACTTTCAAAATAAACGGCTCATATAAGCCAGCCATCAGCTTAATTGTATATATTGCATACATATTTGGTCTAATCTAATCAATCAAATTCTTAATCCGTTTCCCTCCGAGTCCTGTCAGAGTTTTCTAATGTAGAGAAGAATACACGCAGGAACCAGCATTCAGCATAACATAGCCAGCAAATATGCCTAAAAAGTATTCAAGAGCTATAAATCAGCATCGAGCCCCTAGGATGGTTGACTAGACAGCCAGTCCGCTCGATTTTTGTACGAAATTCATACATGGGATCCCATCTTAATATTTGTCCTTTGTGAACATCAAGTTCATTTAGAGTTAATGATTAAGGCCCGTAACACAGCTAGAATATACGACATAAGAAAGAGTCTTATATCCCAAGTCTTTCCACTCAAATATCCCCTTACAGTGATTCTGATATGCTGGGGTCTTAAAAATCGTTGGGTAATAATGGGTATTACCCTTTTGAACACAGATATTGTCTCAAGCGTCAACATTTTCGTATGTGGTATCAAAAGTAAACTAAACCTTCCCGACTTCTTCGTGCCAACAAGTCAGGAATAAGGACATCAAAGTTTATGTGGAATAAAAATGTCGGTTGAGGTAACCATAATCTAAGAGCAACATATTATGGTTAAATTATATGTTTGTAGTAGAACCATATTATTATTAAACATTATAATATTATGGTTAAATTAAACGAAAAATTATTAAATGTCATAGGTAACATTTTTTTATTATATTTCAAGATAAAATATTATGATATTATGTATGTAGAGAAAAAATATTTTTATTCTAAATGAAATAAAACACAAGCTTCTTAAGATCTTGCACTTTCCTTATACAAGGCCAACAACGAAACGTTAGCAACTTTAACAACCTTAAAACTCTTACGCCTTTACGGATAACAGAATTAGGTTTGCCAGGCTTCAACATCGACTTTTTTTAAGTGCAATTCCCTTGGCATGGTAAGGACTAACAAAAGGATAAACCTTCCCATCTTGTATTCAAATCAGCCGTTTTGTGTTTTTGTCAGCCAAATGTTGATCAGGAAGGTGCACAGTGGGGCCATTTGAGTTTTTTCGTTGCAAAAATCATATCTTTTGAACCGAATAAGATAATTAAACATTTTAAACAGCATATGATAGATAACTGTTCAGCCTATGAAATGAGCGTTTGGAAAGGGGGCTACGCTTTGTAGGGGCCTACTTATCAAAGTTAAAATTAGTAGAAAAATCAATTTTAAAGTAAATAAAAAAAATTATTTTTACATTTTTAAATTGTTTTTATTTTTTTTTTCTTTAGGGTTTTATGTTTTAAATTATTACCCAACAAATTAAAAAAAATAATTTATTTTTAAAATTCATTTTTTCAATTTTCTGTAAAATATTCATCACAAATCGTAAGAGAAGGTATATCTAAAAGACTTACCATTTCTAAACTATAATTATTTTCTAACTATTCGTGACTTCACATGCCGCAGGGAAGAAATAAGTGGATCGGAAGATGCTGCCAACATGTTGAAGAGGTCCTTATTTTGCCTTACCCTTGATGCTTTGAATGTGTTCTGCAATCTATATTTTTTATAAAATTTGTTAAGAGACTCCTGTGCTTCTTCAGAAAGCTCTCCAATTGGCAAAGACTGGTACTCAATTATATCTTTGCCATGCGCCAATATTTTATGGACGGTCGGGGTCAACTTCTTCTGTGGATACATTTCTGCTAAAAGAGATGGAGTTTTCGACGCATATTCTTGACGTGCATTTTAGCAGTGCGGAGACATTTTTTATAATAAATTTTTTTTTACATATGATGTAGATTTCATTGATACATATGTATGTAAATTTGCAAAACATAAAACTTACTTTACATTATTAGAATCAATTAATTATGTCAATATAATATAGTATACATTGTACCAAAAATTGTTTAAACACATATTTTTAGTATTTTTTTATTATAAAAAAAAATATATAAAAAACCCAATGAATAAAAATAAATATTATTTGATAACATACGAACGATGATGATGATGATGATGTTCCGCTATTCTCCATCTGGGGAGTAAATGGACTTAATTAAAGATTTCCAACGAACTCTATTTTGGGCAGTTCTTGTTGCCTCGTTACAACTAAAACCGGCTACTTCTAGGTCTTTCAGTACTGTGGAACGCCATGTATTCTTTGGCCGACCTCTGGTTATAAACGAATAAAATTAGCATATTTTGTTTATTATTAATATATTATTGTTACAAATAATTAGTAAATTTTTTATAAAATAATATATTATATTAATAAAAATAATATATTATTTTTTAATATAAATAAAACTTTGCTTGTGAATTGAAAACTCTACTGTTCAAACCAATTATGTTGCATTTTTTGAGTGGAGTAATTATTTAATGATGAAATCTTAACCAAAACTTATTTATCGCGACCAAATTAATGTTGCAAACAACCAATATTTGTTCATCCCAACCATTGTTACAGAGAAGAAAATGTGGTTCCTGTGATCATACCATAATCATGGTTTTACTTTCTTTGCGTTTGTACTTGTATATAATCAGATATTTGTACCTAAGAAGACTTTATTCCCCATCTTGTTTACATCTCTACGTACCATCCCAGTGCTTTATAAAGTGCAGGAAATTGTGTCTTTAAATGGCAGTACCTCACAGCAGATGACCTTTAAAATAGATAAAAAATCTTAAATTTAATAAAATAATAATTATAGACCATTTTGGGAAAAATTCAAGCTGTTATTTTAATTTTCTTAAACCATCCTCGTATCTTTAATATAACTAAACGGGTAAAAGAAGAAGGACATAGTTATGCAAATATGCCTGACAACAATAACTGTAATATTGCATAAAATACAATGAAAAATTTAACATACAAACACTTACTCTGAAATGTCATATCAAAATGTAGCGAATACTTACAAATACTTACAAAAAATCTACACATACATTTACATAAATTAATAGTACTACTATGTTGCTAGCAATAGAAGAACATCGTACAGTTATATATGTACTTGCATTTACCACTACACTTACAATAAGCTATAGAATTTATACCACAACTACATACATATAATTACTACTACTACTAAACCTTCTGCTACAACAGAATGACCCAGAAACTTAGTATGGCAAATAGTTGGAGAAAAAAACACGAAACAGTATAAAAAGATAAAAAAACGGATTTAAAAAAAGGAAAACAATTTTTGCATAAAATCAATAATTTTAAATGCTGCAATAAAGAGCATAAATTAAATGGAAAATATTTTTAAAAAAATCTGTTAAAAAGAAGGAAAAATCTTTAAATACCTTTAAACAGCCAGAGATTTATGGGTGTAGTGTGAAATTTGTTGATAAATATTCAGTGAAAGTTATAAATATTTAAGAGGCGCACGATTTTATTAATATCTTTTAGCATTTTTTTCTTTTGCCGGGAAATAAAAAAGTTAATGAAAGCCGTTAAAAGTAATTTGTAAATATATAAATTGTTAAGGTCTAGGAATTGGTATTTAAGTAATGTTGTTATAAATTTTTCTAATTTTATTAATATTTGACCTGCTAACAAAATAATACTCTTAGGTTATAAAGGTTGTGCCAAAAAAACCAGGTAGTAAATGCATTGTGACTTAATGCCGTTAAGTAACTTAATATTGAGATCGACAATATTAAGATCGACCTACATGCAGGGCCAAGTATCCTATTATTATACTACACCATTAGTTAAATTCACTTTGAATATCTCCGAGCGTCGAAAAAGTGCAATTAAAGAATTTAGAACTGGACCCAAAGCTTCATAGTGAATCTTAGCAACAATTGATTTTTCTGCATGTTTTTATTTCACCTTGTAAAATACTACAAGAAGTCCAGTAATAGTCCTATTAATTGGTCTTTCTACTTCTGTTCCTAAGATAACTGACATTGGCGTAGAGGACATTTGTTCTAAGGAGGGCAAAACCACTTTTATTGGAAGATAGTATTATGAAAATAAAAGTATTGTACAATTTTTAAAAATTCAGCAAGTCACTGCACTTGGTAGAAAATACCGTAGAATTATAAAAAATAAAATAAAATTATATATAAAAATTATATATAGACCATAAAATACCGATGGAAGTAAGTTTCTATATAATCGATCTTAGACAACGCTTGCCTTGTCCATTTTGCAATTACAATCTTGTTGATGGATACAAAAATATCGACAGCAACACATATTTATGTAGAGAAAAAATAAAGGCAACAACACCAAACATTCATACTTATAAACTAATCAAATTGAATGACGTTTTTTTATTTCTACGAGAAATTTCATTCACAAGCTTAACTTTTAACACTCTAATTAAAAGTTTTAATTGATTTCAGATTAAAATTTAATTAAATAATTAATTGTTTCATTAGGAATTTTTTTATTCTGTTTTGGATAAATATATATTTGAATCAATTAAAAAATTAATAGAGCGCTACTACAATCCGATTTCAAATAAAGTTTTTAGAACTAACTAGCTATGCTAAGTTTGATCCCTTTATAAGATGTTGTACTGATTTCAATAAACTTTATAATAATGTTGACCTTTCTGTTAAAAATAATGTCATAAAACGTAGTATTTTATTGACTAATGACTAAAATTTTGTTATTATATTTTTTTATTGTTAGTCTGTAAGAATTGTAAATTCCTAGGTTTATTTAAACTAAATAAATATATAAAACTAAATAAAACCTTTAATAGGTGCAAAAAAATGTTTCTGTGTACTTATAAAAGTTTGATGGAAACAGTGGGTTAGAATACATTTACCAATTGAGAGCCGTACTGACACATGTAGGCTTCTGTACCATTGTATAATATATAACTCAACATTACCTTAAGGTACCTTAACTAAGTGGTTTAAATTATTCAAATTATTGTATTAGCTTTTCGGTAGTTTTAGGTGTTTTTAAGCTGGATAAGAACTATCGATATCTATAATTATGGTTTGACAGCTGATAATATCATACTGTATTGACATTTCTGTTCAGTAACAGCCAGAACAGCGATTCCAAAATTTACTTAAAATAAAAAAAAAAAAAAAGAATTAAATAAATCTGTTCACGAAGTTCATACAGCACTTTTTATTTTATTATCCATTATTTTACTGTCAAAACAATCGGCCTAGTGAACAAGCAATGCGGGCAGTTATTGATTGTTTTTAGATTAATTTTACTCTTCTTCGTTCAAAATCACCAACAAGGCAAATAAATGTATGTAACTGAGCATTTTTTTAAATTGTGTTTCGCCATGAAGAGCATTTCTGGTTAAAAAGTTACGCCAGTAGGCAAAATTTTTGAATTCGGAGCGAAAACAATCTTCAACGCAACAATGAATAACCATTACATCCATTATTCATGGGCGATTATTTCTTTCGTAACAAGCAAGGCGCTGCCGTTCCAGTGAAAGGCAAAAAAATGGCCAAATAATTTAGTGGCAACTTTATTTCCAGAAGTGGGGATTAGCCCCTCTCGTTGGTGTGTTGTAATGCTTATGGATTAGTTTTTATGGGGCTATGCTAAACATTACTTTGGCGCCCCTGTGCTTTCTATATAGGATTTTGTATTCAAATCCTATATAGAATGCAATACCATAGAGTTAGCCGATAGATCCACAGGGTACCCATTATGAACGAGGCACATGTGCTTAAGCCTGACCATTCTAACGCAATATAGATTGCAGGGAGGTATTACCGTTTAAAAAAATTTTTCTGTAAAATTTTTTACAACAAAAAAAAATTTTTACAAAAAATATTCGATAAAATGTTTACAAAAAAAATTAGAAAAAAAACTTAATAAATTTTTACAAAAAATTATTGATACAATTTTTACAAGAAAATGTTGATAAAATGTTTACGAAAAATATACGATAAAATTTTTACAAAATATTTTCCGTAAAATTTACAAAAAATTTTCGGTAAAATTTTTACAAAAATTCTTTTATTGAATTTTTAAAATTTTAACTTAAAATTTTCGATAAAATTTTTACAAATAATTTGCGATAAAATTTTTACAAATAATTTGCGATAAAATTTTTACAAATAATTTGCGATAAAATTTTTACAAATAATTTGCGATAAAATTTTTACAAAAAATTTTCGATAAAATTTTTACAAAAAATTTTCGATAAAATTTTTACAAAAAATTTTCGATAAAATTTTTACAAAAAATTTTCGATAAAATTTTTACAAAAAATTTTCGATAAAATTTTTACAAAAAATTTTCGATAAAATTTTTACAAAAAAATTTCGATAAAATTAAATAATAAAATTAATAAAATTTTTACAAAGTTTTCTCGATAATATTTTTAGAAAAACATTGTATTTATCTTTATATTATATTTGTTATAATGAAGTTGAAAATTATAAAAGTAAAAACCGAGTGTATATTAATGTGAAATTGGGAAACATAACTTACTCTGTTATGAAATATTTAACATTACTATAGTGAAGGGTGTATAATCTTACTTGTTTATTGTCGTATTGACATTTAAGTTTAAAGACTCGGTTGTCTACGATAAAAATTCAACAAAATTATTTTTAAATTCTGGTTTTTAGTTTTTAAAACTTTAACTCGAAATTTGTTTAAATGATTTTAAACAAGACTAGATTTTTATAAATTGGTTTTTTAGTTTACAGTATATTCAATATAACATATAATTTTAAATTACTGGCTATACACAACTTGTTAGGATTTGCATGATGTTTGCTATGTTTGATTTACCTTCGTGTTATTTTATTCAAATAAGATTTTGTTAACAAGTGTCCATACATTATATATATTTACAGTATAGATTCTATACACAAATATGACGTCTGAAGAATTTTATATTCTACTGTATTGACATGTAAGCAAATTTATGCTTGAGTATGTGAAAATCACCTTGATTAAAAGCACCATAAAAATATTTTTCAAGTAATGCTAATGTCTCTTGGTGGTTTGTTTAAATTTTTTGTTTTGTTTTTTTGTGTGACTCCACTGGAGATGATCTTATTGCCTTAAAGCCTTGAAATACAAAAAAAAAACCCTGCAAGTTTCATTCTTATTGCTTCTTATTTCCACTTAGAAACTAAACCTGTCTGCCACACAAAGTTTTAGCTTTTAGCCACAATTCTATATAACTTATTTTAACATCAATATGTGAGTTTTAAGGCAGTATTGTAAATCGCCAACAAACAGAAAAAACTGAATAAAACGTTTCTTTGAAAATTCAAGGGTTTTCGTTTTATTTTTTAAACATTTCGTGCTCTCCTAGAGTAATTTATGATTATAATCATAGGTCGAGAAAAATGACGATAAAAAATATAAAAATTATAAATACCACAGAATTAGTTTTTATTGCTATTTAAAATATAATTTTAAAATGATTCATGGAAAGTTGGTAGATAAATTTATTAGAAATTAATTAGTTTTATGATATTTTGGTAATAAAAATTAGTAGAAATATATTGAAAATACTAGGGTTATCCTTAATCATTACTAATCTTATCATATATTTGCCAAGATTATGGTGACCCGTAATGATACTAATAATTATTCTTACTTGACCTCTACTTATATGTAAAAGTTTCGTGGTATACTTAAGTATTATGTCTATGGGTAACTGACGGATCTATTCCAAAGCTCGAACCCAATTACCCTTCGATTTTTGCACTGTTCGCTGGAAGAGACAAGGAATAGGAAATTCCTGATCTGCCATTTCAAGCCAAAATCATGCCTCTTCTCTTACAAATTCATCCAAATTCTCTTAGCCTTAAAAAGGTAAGTAGAGAAGTAGTCAAGTGGGTTTTAGGTCCCGAAAAAAAATAGTCATGCTACTGTCGCGACAAGGTTGGGAGCGCAAAATCGGAGATGGACATCTGTCTCCATATTACTAAATTTTCTTGTGGTGTTGTTGATTGTTGTTTCAGTTGTGGTTTTGTTTACCGTTTTTGTGTTAGGATACGCGGACGGTGGGAAGGGTTGGGACCACCTGAGGATAAAAAAGACCTAATATTACTTGTGCTAATTGCCATGAAAGCTCCTTGGCTATCAATGAAGAACCTAATTTCACAGTTGCATAGTATTAAATTTGATATTTGGCTCTTGGTGCTCTAGCTAACGCATAAAACTCTGCTTGAAAGATACTAAAATCATTTCTTAAACTCCAATATTTCTCTCAATTAAGCTCCACACAAAACACACGACCATAAAGGTTCTATTGCATTGACTATGGCCATTAGTGTAATGACAGGCAGTGATGGACAATCCCATAAAACATCCGTTTTTTTATAACTTTTGCTTACTAAAGACTTTTCCGTAAAGCTGTTACCCTCTCGTTTAGGAAGATCTTTTTGGATTTATTTTCTCTGCTGGAATCAGGTTTCTGTCTAATTTTCCTGCATAAACCTGATTCCAGCTTCTACCAGGAGGGTTCTCTTAAGAGTATTTCCTTAATTAAACTAGATTCTTTTTTGTTGTTATAATTGTAGGGAGGATATCGAAACTGACCACTTTCTTTAATGGGTGCCTTTTCGATCCCTTTCTTACGCGCTACCAGCAGCTTTTTTCTTAACTTTAGTGGTTTCAGACTGTCGACTGGTGGTAACTGTCGACTGGTGGTAACTGTCGCCTTTTTTCTCATCCCGTAGTCTCTAGTAATTGTCCCAGGCTTAGATCTCCCAAGGCATTCACATTTAACAAGTTTCTACCCGTAGTTCTAAGTCTTATGCTAGCCAGTGCTGGACATTCATACACACATTCAGACACACAATATGCGCTACCGTCTCAGCCTGCGCATGCCACCATTTTTGTGGAGTTTGTACAGGTCATACCGTTTGACATATCAAAATTAAATTTAGTATGTGCCTTTGGTATATGGAGATAAAGACCGGTATAGTTTTTGGGCATAATCGGAAGGGGGCAAGGGGTAGTTTCCTTATCGCCAAATTTTGTGAACGCTCTACAGGTCATACCGTATGACTTATTAAAATGAAATTTAGCATGTGCCTTTGGTAAATCGAGATGAGGAATTGTGTAAATTTTGGTCATAATGGGGAAGTGGCAAGGGGAAGTTTACGTAACACTCCAAACCGAAAATAATTAATTTTTCAACAAGTACTTTATTGTTATAAAGGAAGAACAGAATATATTTTAATTGTTTGAAAACTTTTCTGGTCAAAAAGTATGTGTAGATTAAACCCGATCATTTTAAAACCACAATCGTATATTTCGTATTAATTTACAATTTTATTAAGCAGTAATATCTGGCGATTTTAATTTTTTTTTTTTATTTTTATAAATTTTTTTGTCGTTTTTTGTATCCTAATAATATCAAAAGTGTTTTGTATTATTTCTATCCGAAGCAATAAAAATAACATAAGAACTGACTATAACATCTAGATTTAACCCACTTATAATATTATAATGTACTTATATATTTATATGTTATACATATATAATACCACACTAAAATTTTAAGAGTTCCACTTACGAGTACATACATATTCATGTTCTTTAGAGATGATTATCCTAAATTTACTTGATGTTGTGATGTCTCAAGTTAAAAATGGTAAAAGTTCCTTCTTGTTTGTTTTAACTTTTTCCTACGAAGTTGCTATTACTTCTATAGTTGTTTTTATTTTTATTTTTGTTGTTTTTTTTTAGCAATATGATATAAAAGTTACATACTCATTTTACTAGAATATCGAAACAAAAGTGTTATTAAGTTTGACACTTAAATGCCATAGTTAGAGATAATGATATGACATTCGTTTTTAATTTGTAATAAAGAAGTAATAAAATTTGTTATAATATTTTTTCCACATGGAAGTTTGGATTAGTAGCAAAATACAATAATAATAGAATTTGATGAAGAGCTAAATACTTAGAAAATGATAAAAGTCAAGGCAATGTAGTTGTTTGTACAACTTAAACTTTATTTTTGTATGGATTTCCGGTAGCGAATTAGGTTAATATGTGTCGACAATTTGCTTCTTTTTTTATAGCTAACGTGAAATTGTATTGTTTTATTAAAAAGTGAAACCTGAAAAACTAAAAAGTATGATTTTGAGAAACATAAACATATTTTTCTTAAAAAACTTTATATTTTTTATACCCTACACGGCGGTTAGAAAGGGTATATATAAGTTTGTAATTCAGTGTATAATTTCTACAACATTAATTTTCGACCCTATAAAGTATATATATGTATATTCTGGATCATTATAAATAAAGAAGCTGATTTAGCAATGTCCGTCTATCCGTCTGTGTTCGGGTTGAAATCAACTTTGCCAAATCACCCGCAGAGATACAGGAAAGATAAGCACTCCAAATTTTCGAATCTATACCAGCCAGGCATAGTTCCGAAAATTTCGCTAATGAGATTCAGCAACATCAGACCACATCATTCAGGGCAGCGGGCCAAAAAACACGCGTACCTATATATTTTAAAATTTTTTTCAGATTGTTTTTATTTTTTTCGGTTTTAATCATTGTTTTTTGCTAGTTTTTGTTAAATAAATATTAGACCGCGACCAGTAGATCGCATGGAATGCACACAGATCTCGGGGGATCAATAGCCACTTGAGAGGGGTGATTTCTGTTTGTTTTTGGGTATATAGGATTTTTCTGCTTTGATTTGTATTAAAGACCTTTATAGAAAGCAATACACATAGAGGTAGCCAATGGACCCACAGGCACATGGGGGGTCAATATGAAAAAATTTGTTTGCTTAAGTTGGACAATTCTAATTCAATATAGATTACAGGAAGGTCCAAAATTACAAAAACGAAATCATTAATCATTTTTAAATAGATGTTTTTACAGAAATATTTAAAAAAAATTTACAAAAAATTAAAAAAAAAATTTTACAAACAATTTCGGAAAAATTGGGAAAAATTAATATCAATATTTTTATCAAATGATTTTCGTAATCATTTCAAGGAAGGTCCAAAATTAAAAAAAAAAAAATCAATAAAATTAAAAAAAAATTTAAAAAAAAATTTTTTTTTTAATATTTCGAAAACATTTTCAAATAGATATTTTTACAGAAATATTTTAAAAAAATTACAAAAAATTAAAAAAAAAAAAAAATTACAAACAATTCTTAAAATATTTAGAAAAATTAATTTTAATATTTCTATCAAAACGAAAATCATTTCAATCATCTACATATTTTTTTAAATGCGCTTGATACTTAAATGGAACAGATATCTCTGTTTTAAAACCTAGATGCATTAAACACATAGACGACATCAGGATACCGACTACAAACAGTCAAAAATAAAATACACCCGTTTATAGGTAAACAATTATGTTGAAGCCATTAATGGTCATGACCACCGTTCTGGCTGTAGTTAATTTATGCTAATTTCTATTTTGGTATACGACAATTTTATTTTATTCAGCAAAAGAAAAATGTCACAAAATTATAATTTACAAACTCATATACAACAAAAAAAAGTTTTGGAGGAAATATTGATTATTTTTTGAAAAAGTTATTTAATTTTGAAATTATTTAATTAATTTTATAAAAGCAAAATATATATTTCTACAACAATGTCAAATTTTACGATGTAGCTATTTTCTTCTATACCATTAAGTAGCTGTTTACACTACAGCAATTGTAGCCAACAAAATTTGTTTTCATTTAGCTGCGTAGCCGCAGTCTTCTATTACTTTAAAACATGAATAATGAGTTTTTAATTTAAATCCAACCAAATAATTTAAAATATAAATGTTTTGGAGCTTCTAATACTTTATTATTTACTAGCAGTAGCCGATTTTGTTTTGCAAATAATTCCTTTTATTTTTATTTATTTATTTAATTTATATAAAGGTACCCACCCCTGGATAAAATCCTAAAATTTATATAAAATTCTAAAATTATAAAAATTATTGTAAATCTCTGTAAGAGGTGTTTAAAGTATTTTAATAAAAACGTAATTCCACAAAGTAAAAATACAAATCAAATACAAATTTTATTCAATTGGTTATTTGGCAGTAATTAGTTCATATTTTGTCATTATTTTAAAACAGCGCCATCTGTTGTGCAACCGTGCTTAAATTATCGCGCTTTCAATTCATCTTTTGTCATTATTTTAAAACAGCGCCATCTCTTGCGCAACCGTATTTGAAATATTCCGCTTTCAAAAAAAGATGCTTTAAGTTGCAGTACCTTTAAATTGGTAAAAAAAAATCCGCGTACTTTCACTGCTTTTTCTCCACTTTCGCTTGGAGTGATGATATTTTTGCGAAAAAAAAGTATCCTATATTGGAATCAGGATACTTAGGTACCTTCTCACATTCATGTTCAAATCCATCCAGTAGTTTTTACGTAATGCGAACGTAGGCAGAAAGACAGACAGACAGGAAATGAGTTACCGTTTTATTATATATTTAGATACGAAGTGCAGAAGTGCCCCAAATGACCCACGACAAATTTTTCACAGGGTGCATTCGAAAGCTAGACATGATATTATAAAATAGAGTTTCAGTTTCTTCTCCCTTAAGAATCATAAATCTTAACATCTTCTCTCAGCCCTTCTTTCTGTTTATCATAATAATCAATCTTCTTCTGTGGATGTTCTAGTTTTTAAGCAAATATTATCAGAAGTTTATATGGTTAACAATTAATGATATTTATTTTGTGATTAGTTGCACTGTGTTTTGTATTAGTGAGAGACCCAAATCTTAAAAATCTAAAATGAAAAATTTAAACACGGACTATCATGAAATGGCAAAAATATAGGTTTATCGAGGACTACGGTGCGAAAAAATAGTTTTTAATAAGTCTTGAGCACATTTACATAAGCAAGAGTGTATTAAGAGCAAAGGTTCTGCTTCCACTTACCACATATTAGTCCTAGATTTGACTTTAATTAGTTAAGTTTTTGATTTTTATTATTACTATAATAAGAAAAATAATTTGTACTTTAAGTTAATTTCTTTCTTTCAGAATATAAAAATATAAAAAATGTTAAATTTGAATTTTTATTTTAAAATACTTCTGTCGCCTCCTTAACAAAATAAATGATTTTTTTCTCTATTCTTAGCATTCACACACAATTGCTATGTGTATCGCAAATAGTTTAAGCAAAAATTTTAAATTGTAGTTAAATGTCAATTAAGTTAAACTTTCGTGGCACTTTTTGGTACAAAGAATTCACAACAACATACTTAACAACAAAGTACCTTTGACTTTTCAAGCTTATTGTAGTTTTTTTTGCGACCAGTTTCTTAATTTTGCTAAACAGCCACACTTACTAACCAGCTATTTCAGTTAGTTAGCTGGCTGTTTTGTATGTCGGTGGCAGCAATCGTGGTGGTGCTATTGTTATTTGTTACTCTATATTGCATGTCGTTGCTAATTACTGTGTAAATTGTAAAAATTCGAAATTTGCAATTGAACTTAAAAGACGGACGATAAGACAGGCAGGCACACATACAATTTTGCCTGCAGTTAATGCAAAACAAAGACAAAATATCTAATTTATAAAACATTGACTAGACTTTATAAACTCTCAAATAAAAAAAAAACAACTTTTAACTAACTTTAGTCTAGGAAAAATGTTTTTAGTTGTGGAAAATACTAAAGAAACTTTAAACAAATTTGCTGCTTATAGACGTGGCGATAAGGGTTTTTTTTAGTAATTAACAAACAGTGGGTAAAATTTAAATATTTTTGGAATTATTTGTTTAACTTTATCAATTTATACATAAAGCTTATATTCTATAGAAAATTTAGCAATGAACAAATATTTTCTTAAAAAATTAATGATAGAAAATATTTTCCATAACAAAGACTCTCGAAAATTTTTTATAAAACATTTTTTAAAAATTTACCTTAAAATCCAATTAATTGTATCAATAATATATAATTACAATTTAAAAATTTATCGATAACAATATATAAGCTAAAGGGTAGTTGATAAGAAAATTTATTAAAAAGTAAAATTTTTATAGAAAATTATACGACTAATAAATAACCATACATTTTTATAAAAAAATCTTAGTTATCGGTAAATCAAAAAAGAATAATTATCGGTAAATTTACTATGGGAAATTTTAGTTATCGATAAATTTAATATATATTAAAATTTTCAATAAGTATAATTATCTATAAACATATCGATAACAAGTATTTATACTTTATCGATAGCTAGTTAAAAAAAAACATTATCATAAAGTTCCATGAAATGTGTTTCGAAGTTTCATGACTAATTACAATTTTTTATAGTTAGTTTTTCGATTTGAAACATTTTATTAATCAAATAAATTATAAAATAATTTATAATAATTATATAAAAATTTTTATAATTTTTTATTTCATTTGTATTGTTTTCCAAATGAATTAATAATTTTTCACACTTAAGTTTATTTATAAAGGACATAAAGAAAAGTTTAGATACGAGCAAAATATTATGTGTTTTCTGAACCGCTACATCCTTAATCAATATTCCTCGTATCTAGCTACAAGGTAGTATCAATTGTTATCATTTTCTCTTTACAGAACTTATAGAACTTAATTTAGAAGATTTATATGTAACTTAAGTTATCTATAAAAATTTATATATTTATTAAATTAATATATATCTCAAATTATGTATAGAAAATTTATCGACAACTAAAATTTTTTATAGAAAACTTATAGAGGTATAATTTAAATTAGCTTTAGAATCTTAAACGATAATTAAAATTTTTTATAGAAAATTTTTCGATATCCAAAATTTATTCTATCGATATCTAAAATTTGTTATAATAAATTTATCGATAACAAATTTTTTTTATAGAGTATTTACCGATGACTTAATTTAAGTTATCTATAAAAATTTATATATATCTTTAATTTATATATATATCTTAAAACACGTAGAGAAAATTTATCGTGAACTAAAATTTTTTAGAAAAACTTGAGCGATAATTAATATTTTTTATAAAAAATTAATCGATATCTAAAATTTTTTATAGAAAATTTATTGGTACCTATTTATTTAATGGAATATTTATCGACGACTAAAACTTTTTATAAAAAATATATCGATATATAAAATTTATTTATAGAAACTTGTTGATATCTAAAACTTTTTATATCATATTTATCGATATCCATAAATTTTTATAGAAAATTTATATATATATATAAAATTCTTTATAAACAATTCATCGATGACTAATATTTTTTATAAGAAATTTATTGATATCTAAATTTGTTTATAGAAAATTAACCGATATCTAGCATTTGTTAGAGATAATTTATCGATATCTAAAATATGTTTAGAGTATTTATCGATGACTAAAATTTTTTATAGAAAATTAATCGATATCAAAATTTTATTTATAGGAAATTTGTTGATATCTTAAACTTTTCATAGAAAATTTATCGATATATAAAATTTATTTATAGGAAACTTATTTATATCTAAAACTTTTTATAAAAAATTTATCGATATCTCAAATTTTATAAAAAATTTATCGATATCTAAAATTTTTTAGAAAAAATTTATCAATATCTAAAATTTGTTAGAAAATTTATCGATACCAAAAATTTTTTATAGAAAATTTATCGATATCTAAAATTGTTTATAGAAAATTTAACGATATTTAAAATATTTATAGCAAATTTATCGAAATCTTAAATTTTTTTGAATATTTATTTCAGATATCTACAATTTTTAATGGAACATTTATCGATACCAAATTTTTTAAATAAATTTAAATAAATATTTATAGAAAATATATCGATGACTAAAATTTTTTCAAAAAAATTTATTCAAGACTAAAATATTTTGTATAAAATGTATCGATAACGTCAATTTCCTAGAAAAAATAATCGTATCAAAATGTATTTTACATTATGTACCAAAGAATATTTTTTATATAAAAAATTTAACAATAACACAAATATTTTAAAAAAATATAACGGATTGTTTACAAACAAATTTATATAAAAAATTCTCTATTCAAATATTTTCTGCAAATTGTTTACCCTTTATATATATAACATTTGGAAATATTTATCATAAACAATAATTTTGTTAAATTTTCGAAAAATTTTCATCCCACTGCTTTTGTCATGAGTTACTATATGTCACTTTTATTTAGGAGTGTGTATACATGCTAAAATGCCTTGTTTGTGCTATTTCTTAAAAAAAACATCCTATAAATAAAATGGGCTAAAATTTGTTAAAATAGTTGTAGGTACAAATTTTAATTAAATGGTATTTTAAATTAACAACAGGCCACAAAAACAAGAACAACAACTGCAACTACCATTCCTTAATGATCTTTTGCAATACAATTAGGGGAATTTCAACGTCATGATCTAAAACAAAAAAACTTAAAAAAAAACGGTAGTTGTAATCGAAGATAAAAAATAAAAGTCAAATGCGTGTTGTACTTGACACTTTTAGCAGTTTAGAAAACTTATACATGAAGCTCAAAAAACCCATCCACGAAAAAGAAAAGACAGGTGTCAACCTTTTAGAATACATCAGCCTCACAAACAAAAGCTTGAGATAAGAAGAAAAAATTTATATCGAAATTCCTAAAAACAACAAAAGCTTGAGTTGGCATAATTTGTATATTCATTTTTCATTCACAGTTTTACAAAAATGAGTTTCATTTTTGTTTCAAATATAATAGAGGCTTTGTTAAATTCATGTTTAAATTTTTTTTCAATTTCAAATAAAGCCATTAACTTTTGTCGTTATTTTAATGCACGCGGGCTACAACTGATAAACAGCTGTAAAAGTGAAAACTTAATTTTTTTCTGCTGTCATTCTTGTTATAAAAGATTTAAAAAAATCTACATTAAAAAAAATATTTATGATAATTTAATGTCTAACTTTCTATTAATGGACAAAAAACAAAAACTAAAGCAATAAATACAAGGCTTACAGAAGAAAATATTTTTTTATAAAATTGCTTTAATAATACTAACAAATTTATGATAAATATGAATTGAATTGAGATGTAAAATATATTTAAAAATCCATTAACACCCATTTGAAAAGAACAATGTCTCATTTATAACACAATTAAAAGAAGACTAACAAAAATGACAGTTGAATAGATACGAGGTGTATATATATATTACCTCTAATGATGTGCTAATAGAAAATCAATATAAATTACTGGAAAAATGTATAAATGTATTAGTTATTAGATGATATAGAAGATAAATTAATAGATTATATTAAGATTATTTGGCTTTGCCGTGCTTTTTTAATTAGATTATTTTGCTCTATATGTCTTCTAACAGTTAGGGAGAACTGGAATTAAAAACTAATCATATTTTAAAGCGAACCGGAAATAAGTTTATTTTCCTTAGTTTTATAGAATACCGATGGGCTAGCCATGATCAGCATAAATAATTTTTTCTATTTCGTTATTGCTCTACATATTATTTACAATACCCGCAAGATACTAATATCGCTGTATTTAGAAAGAGAATCTACATCAAATTTATCGATAACATAAATCTGCTCTATAAGAATTATAGACTTAAAATAATTTTAAATAAATTGTCAATAACCTATAATTTCTTTCTCTTGAAAGTCTATCGGTAACATATTTTTTATGTAAAAAAATTGTCGACAGTATATTTTTTCTATAAATATTTATAACTATTAATATTTATCGATACTTTAATTAAAAGTTATCGGTATCATATATTTTTGATACAATATTTATTGATGATTCATTAATGATTGATACTATTTTTTATTTTATAAAAAAAAATATACAAAATTATATGTGACCCGGCCTATGAAAAGATGGCTTATGCCTCAAAAAAAAATTTTCCACTTTTTTTTTGTTTCGATAGTTTTTGAGACGCTCTTTCACGTGGTGATAACTAGAAAGTCCTAACTTGCTTAGAAGTGTACTAAAAATGTAGAGAAAGAAGAGCACAAATGAAAGAAAAACAGAATTTTATTGAATAATGTCTTCGACAGACATTATTCACAAGTGACACACGTTAGGTTTCTGGAATATTTTTGTAAAACAGATGTTAAGCAATCAAAAAAGTCCAAAATTGAAAATATTCAAATATTTTTTGGTTGCCTTTTGGGCTTAACTGTTCATAATGCAAAAGAAAAACTACTAAGAAACTGACGATGTTTATCTTAAACAGCTAATTTTTCGAAATTTTGTTTTTGAGTCATAAGCCACCTTTTTATAGACCGGGTCACATATAGGAAATTTATCGATAATTTATATAAAATTTCAAAATTTATTGTTATCAAGTTTATTGATAACAATAATTCATTTTCTGCAGAAAAACTATCAAAAAATATATTTGCAATAGAAACTTTATCGATAACATTTATTTCGATAGAAATATTATCGATAATTTTCAAAAAAAAAATTATTCATAACATATATTTTCTATAACAAATTTATTGGTAGTATCTATTATGTGTAGACAAATTATTGATCAAAAAAATTTCCGCAAAAAAATTTATCCATAACATACGTATGTATGTACAAATGTATGTATATGTATGTACAAATACAAATAAAATTAATCTATATCTACATATATATAATAAACAGTAACAGAACCATTTCTGGACTGATTGAACTTCTCATTTAGTCTATTAAGTTTTAAGCATAAGAAGCTGAGTTTTTATTCAGAAAATTGGGAAAACTCTACTGATGAGCTAGTTAAGCACTAGCGAAATAGCTTTCTGGATATGCTTTCCCTATAGTCATCAATTTCGATTAAAATAATTTTTTTATATTAAATTTTATATTACTTTTATAAAATATTTTTTTAATAAATTTAGTAAGGAATCATGCGTGATGAAAAGTAAATAATGTTAATTTATTAAAATTATATAATAATAAATTATATAATCGTATATATGTATATATAAAATAATTTCTATAATTTTTTTATATTATGTTTTTTAATCAAAAATTTTATAAAAAAAAGCATTTACCGATAACATGAATTTCATATACAAAATATCGATAGAAATATTTTTGTATAGAAGATTTGTCAATTACATATATTTTCTATAGAAAGTTCATTAATAAAATCTATGCATGGTTGTTTTTATTTTTATATTTTAAATAGACAGTATGAATTTGTAACCCAGAACATTTGGTTTTGCTATCGGCGTGGTAGCATGATTTAAATACATACATAGGATTAGTGATAAGTGCAATAATCTCGCTTTTAACCTACAGTTTAGCTTTTCAAGCAACGGTTCATTAAGCAATCTGATCATTGTCACATCTATCAGGTATTTTTGGAATTTGTTCTCAAAATTGTACCAATAACGATTAAAGTTTTAAGGTTTAAAAAACCCTTGCTTTAAAACCAATGTGTCTGTTTTGAAAGTTAAAATGTAAAAGTAGTCTTTTTGCTCTACGTACGTTTTACTCAGTCATGACACAAACCGAAGTGTGTTAATTTCAAACAATGTTCACCGATTTTGCCATTTATAAAACAACGGTTATTGAAAAAATTTTCACCTGATATAAAATCAACGTTTTTGTATATATCCTATTCCATATTAAGTTCAGTCAACAAATACGACAAAATTAAAATTTTAGCGAAACATTTATTTACGTGATACACAAATTTTCATCCAGAATGCAAATTCTAACAAAATTAATAAAATTCTAATAAATTTGACAACCTTGTAAAGAACCACTACTGCTGAAGCAACACAGTTCATCACAGAAACGAGACGTTTTTAAACGCTAATAAAATAAACGAAAAGCAGAAGCACAAAATATACTAAAATGCTAATCCAGCAAAAACAAACCAAGCAGAAGTTACAGAAAACAAAAATTAAATTTAAATTATGCAAAAAAATAACTGAAAGAACAGAGCTGAACAAACAAAAATAAACAAAAAAAAAAAAACAACATCCTTGAGAAACGGAAATTTGAATTTCCGAAAAGGTACTTAAAGCCTCTTTAAACGTATAAATGAAAAATAGTTTATAGTTTGCAGACACATGCAAATGCACGCTTAAACAATATGCAAACCAATATTCCAAACCAAACAAGGCTATAGTCCTAGTGCTTTAATGCCTCATACCTAAGTAGGTAATAGATGGCAACAAAAACGAACCATAAGAACCTTAAAGCAATGAGTAAGCAATAAAATACGAAATATTTTATATTGCCAAAAAAAAACAACAATAAAAAATACAACAAGACTGTAGAAAAATGTGAAAAACAAAACAAAAAATATAAAATCATGCTAAACTATAAAAATATGCTCAAAGAAAAATTTGCTTACGACTTAAAAAAAAAAGAAATGAGTGCGGTGATGAAAAGTTTTTGGAGTTTAGAACCAGAAATAACCAATAAACGCAAACAAATATATAAAAACATCGTAGTGTTTATATGTTGCCATAGAAGGGAAGTAAGCTAAGTGTAACTGCTGCTTTTGTCTATAACCGCCAAAGTAAATAACTCACAAAAAAATCATTATAGAAATTTTTAACTATACTTTTAATAGCAATATTTTTTAATGTACAATTTTTTTTCAAAAATATTTTAGTGTTTGTTATCGATAAATTTCCTAACAAAAATTTTTAATTCCTGTTATCGAAAACATTTTTGTGAATAGTTTAAATGTTATATATTATTTAAAAAAACCCGATTTTCATTATCAATATATTTTTGTTAATAATTGTTAAATATGCTATCGATAAATTTTATATATAAAATTAAAATTTCCTATTAATAGTCTATTATATAACAAACATAAATTTTTATAGAAAATATACTTTCTATAAATTAATTAATTTTTTTTTCAAACATTAGAGTGTGTGATATTTTAGTATTTATAAATTTTGATATCGAAATTTTTATCGAAAAATTTTTTCTAAATTTTTTTATCGAAATTTTTATTTTTTATTAAAATTTTCGTTCTTTTTTTAATTTTTGTAAAAATTTCCATTCTTATCTATTTCTAATTAAAAATTTAGCTTTCAATAAATTTTCCTTTGAACATATTTTTATCGATAAAATTTTATTGAACATGTTTTACGGCTAAATTTTTCTGACAACATCCTAAACATTATCAATAAATTTTCTTTAGATCTTATTTTCATACATTTTATGTATTTTTTATAGTCATGTTATAAATAAGTTTTCTATTATAAACTTTTAAATTTCAATGTCGAATGCTTCTTTTCTATAGCAAAATTTTTCTATTGCAAAATGTCCTGTAGAAAACTTAAAGTTTCTACAAAAGGTTAAACGATAACAAAAAAATCAATAAATTTTTTATAGAAATTTTTGGTTTTAGCTATTTGTGAAATGTTGTTGCATGCATTATTTTTAGATAGTCCTATCGATATTTTTCGGGAAGAATTTAAAAATATATAAAATTTCTATTAATATTTTTGTTATCGTCAGATATTTTTAAATAGATTTTTTTTAACGTTTCCTAAATCTAATTTGATATCGATTAAATTTATTCACAACAATGCCGATATTAAAAATTTTTTTATTTATTGATATAATTTTTTTATCAATAAAATTTTCTGGCGATCTCTATTACCAAGAAATTTTCCACAGACATACCTTAGTTTTTGTTATCGATTTTTTTTTCTCTTTATAACAGTTTTAATTTTTGGCGCAAATTATATCGTTAGTAAAAACTAATCGTTAAACTTTTTTAAAAGTTGTGATTTCTGAAAATTTCTTTGTAATAACTTTGGAATCAATGAATTAATTTCAAATAGAATAGCTTGTTATCGGAAATTAAGTTTAGATCATTTTTTTACCCCTCAATGTTATGTATAAATCTTGGATTTTGCCCATTATTTTTCTGTAGATCAATGAATTTATAAAACATCATAGTATCCAATCAATTTGTGATATTAATCGATAAATTGAATTGATCGATAACAACATATAAAATGTTGTTATCGATAAATTTTTATATATGTATATTATATTTTATATATATGTATATTATATATAATCTGTGGAGAAAAAAATTGTTGTCAGATATTTTAAAAAGTTTTGTTATCGATAAACTATGTTTTTTTTTTGTTAAGTTTTATATCTAGAATTGTTAATGATTTTGTTATTGAAATTATAGTTTTTCAGGCGTAAGTTCATTATTATAAAGAGATAAAGAAAAAGTATAGAAAAAGTTAAATTTTTCAGTTTTGTTTTCTTTCAATTTTATTCTTTGGTTTTCTAAAAATCCCTTATTTTCGCAAACCTTCCTTAATTTGCTACATTATTTTCGTATACTTAAAATGCTTAGACGAAAAGCTCCCAGTGGTAAAAAGAAGGAGTAAAGAGACCTTCTAGAAGTCCTCTTTACTCCTGCTTTTTGAGGCAGAAGGCCTTCTGTTTACAATCCGTTCGCATTCCAATCTCATATCTTTTTTACACAGATTATCATTGCGGAGCAGGCCTTCCATTTTCGCTTCTGCCGGCAAGCGTTCCAGAAGGTCTTCCGAAAATTGTCTGCTAGAAGGCATTTAATTTAATGTTTTTTCGTAGCAAAAAATAAAAAAAAAACTCTGAGACAAGTTTTTTTTTATTGTTGTCCTAATTTTATTATTAATTTATTTTTAATTGAAATATTAAAATTTTTTGGGATTCGAACCGTCAACCTCGAGTCTGATAGACTAGCGCACTATCAATCGGTCTATCGAAGCATATCAATCGCAATCAGCAATGAAGTAGATAAAGGGCATTTCAATGTACTTTTGTGTTTTATAGATGAGAAATCTAAAAATAGAAAATTATGTTTTTGCCACAAAAATTAGTACACATTCTTACTTCCATACTAAGAGAAACGAAGTAGGAATGTGTACTGGATGTTTTAGAAGAAAGAGACAAGGCCTTCTTTGGAAGGCACACAAAAATGAGGATTGCATACGAGAAAAGGTCTAAGCATGCCTTATAGAAGGCCTGAAGATAGAAAGGCTCTTTAATTTTACCACTGGGCTACTATAACCATCACCAACACCAACACTACTACCGCCATCACCCCAACACTTCTATAACTTTAAGTACGTAAAGCATACTTTTTTGGGTTCTTTGACTTGTTTGCGTCTTTCTTTGGCTGTTGGTTTGCTGAATAATGTTAACAATTGGAATAATTTTCGTTTTTCTTATTTAATTTGGTTACAACCTGTTTTCGTTTTTTGTAAATTGAAACAAAAGAAAAAATGTATATTTCCTTGCAGTTGTTATTGCTGTTCCTTTACTGTGGAGGTGCTGCAGACTTTAAACAAAATTTGCAATACAAAATGCAATTGCTGAGTGTTTGTATAAATGTTGCTAACAACAATTGAAATTGTAAAGTATGCAGAGTACGAAATATAGTTTTTGTTTTTTTTTTTTTCTTTTTGATATTTTGGTTTTTCTTGTTATTTTTGGTCTTTCTGAAATCGTCATCTTAACAATGGCAAATGATGGTTGGACTGACATCAGTTCTTTTCGTCTCTGCTTATAAGATGTCTGTGCAATTGTACTGTAATACATTTTGCCAATCATATTTGCATTTTTCAGTTTTTCGTTTTCATTTTCTCATTGTTGTTATTTCGCCGAAAAGAAGTCGTCTTGTATTTTAATTTAATTTTATGTTTTTAAGTAAAATTATTATATATTTTGCATAACAAATTTAGAGAATTTATATTGTAATTGTTGCTGTTAGTAATTTTGCACTTTTAGTGCAGTATTTTTTTTTTAATTTTCCTGTGCTGCTTTATTTTAAGTTGTAGAAAGAAACAAAGGTTTAATAAAATTTTTGTTTAAAACAACAGCAAAAGTTTGTGTTGCTATATTGTAAAATGACATAAAGGCTTTTAAGAAATTAACATTTCGTAGAATTTCGTATAAAATTAAAATTTAATTGCTGAGAACGTGAAGTTTTGAGTGTTTTGAAGAAGGAATATCTTTTAAAATATTGTGCAATAAATAAAGTGCCATAAGAAAATACATAAATATGTATATGTTTAGATTAAAAATAAAGTATAGCAATTCGGGGACATGGAAAAAACTGGCCATTTGTTACATGGAATGTAGTTTTGGCTCTATTTAGCCCGGGGCTATATATTCCCTTAATTAATGCTCACACAACTGCCAATTAGTAATATAAATTATAATAATAAAGCATGACTGAGCATGACTGAGCATGTGAAAATAAAAAAATTTCCATGCTATGAATGATCAATAGAGCATAATATTAAAAACAATTTACAATAGAAATTTCTAACATATAGAAAAGGTATGAAAAAAAATAACATAAAAATACACATAATATTTGACATAAAAATAAAAATAATAAAAAATAAATATAAATCAAATACCAAGGACAACATACTAAACAGAACAGAAATAGTATAGAAATAAAATATTATTAAAGAAGAGAAGCAGGACAAGACCCACATTGAAAGTTTGAACACGGATATTTTACAACAAAACAATACCTTTATGCAGCATTTGTTTTTACATAAAATATCCCTGTTCGTAGGTTTTTTTTGTGAAGTTGTTAGCATTTGTTTTTTGAACTATTAAAGCATCCTTGTATTTTTTATTAAATCATACGACATACTAAACTCAAATAATAGTAGGAACTAAAACAAAACAAAAAACATTTATTTTTATATCTTTTTTTTTGCAACGTGTAGGTGTGACTAATTCAATTACGCCCTATAACGTTTTTTTTTTCTCTTTTTTTTGCTATTGACAATTTTCAATACTTTCTTTTCAATTATCTACACTCGTTTATGTGAAAATGTTCAATCTTTAACAAACGGAAAAACAGAATACATAATTGGTGGTTGAAAAATACGCTCAACTTTTGCATTTAAAACAATGATTGTATAACACAGAGTGGCCTGACAACTACTATCTTTTTAAATCATCTGCTGTATTAATAATGATAGATTTTTTCTTTCCAAAATATTGACTCTTTGTGAGTATCAAAGCTCCGCTGCTTAAAAAGAACACTAATTTCCAAAGTGAGAACATCGACTTTGGTATTTTCTGACGAAAATAATAATGGAAACGTAATGAGCGCTATAGAGCCTGGATTATGGGCTTTTTATGCCCTGAAATGGAAGCTGTTAAAATAAATAATAATTTGTTTCAGCACAAATCGATTTCGTCTTGGAGCTACAATTTGACCCCATTTAGAGTTTTTCTTGTGGGGTGCCGTTACTATGTGAATAATACGAAAATCATTCACATCCCTAACCCATTAACGATCAAATGAAAATCACAAAAAATTTCAAGAATTCAAATTTTATTATCAGTAATTAAATGCATTTCTCATAATACTACATCAGAAAAATACATATAAAAATTCCAAATAAGGTTTTCAGAGATGTACTAAGTCAAGCACATGAAACATGACTAAACATCCTCTTTACAAACAAATCGTTTTAAGGCATTTGTCGCACAATAATTTAATGCGATTTGAAAATACTGCACACCTAAGTTGTTTTGGTATTTTTTGAAGGATTACGATCATTATTTTTTCTGTCTTCTTCATCAATTGCAGAGGACACCTCTCTAGCTTTAGAGCTTTTTTTTATCGCTTATTACCTTTATATTTACGTTTACCGGAATTTGTAATGCAGTATAACCTCCAGGCACTCGAAATATTGATGTCCACTTAATAAAGATCACTCACTATTTCTTTCCTTTAGTTATAATTTTGGAAAACTGGGCAACTGAGCACGTGTTTCAAGACTTTCGTTTCAGCACATTTCGCGAAGTATACGACACAAATGTTGTGACGGGTTGGTCATCATCGCTACTCCAATGATCTTCAACGATCGAGATATGTCTGTGAGTAGAATTTTCTATGTTACCGGGCCCATACTGAGGTAATGTGGTAATATATAATATAGGTCATCTTCCTTCCTCTGTATCGGTGACAACGTCAGGATCGGGTGGCTGTAAAAAGACGTCATAAGCAGCATCAAATTCACTTTCTTGCTTCCTTTAAACCAAAATAAGTATTTTTCTGTCTAAATGTATGTATGTATGTATGTATGTATGTATGTATGTATGTATGTATGTATGTATGTATGTATGTATGTATGTATGTATGTATGTATGTATGTATGTATGTATGTATGTATGTATGTATGTATGTATATCGGTTAGCCGTTTTATAAACTCTAATTAAGGGTAACTACCTATACATATAATAAAATAGTAACTGTATATCTGTCTTTCCGTTTATGTTCGCATCACGTAAAAATTACTAGATGGATTTTAATAATATTTTGTGAGGAGGTACCTTGCCACGTTGATTATAATATAGGATACTCCTTTTTCGCAAAAAAAATCTTATTTCTAAGAGAAAGGCTCAGTCAAAAGGCTCAATTTTTACAGATATGTATTTTTTTATTTTTCAAAGCGGATAGTTTAAAGATACTGCATAGTTTACAGCGCCTCTTAAATAGAGAGTAAACCCTTTATAACATAAGTATAAGTAAATATATAAACCATAACTGAAGCACTAAAAAAGTGGATTGCTTTCAAAGCAAAATAGTACAAAATATTGTAAGGACGCTGACGAAATGGCGGGCATAGCTAGTTGAGAAATAAAGTTAATAAAAACTTAATTTAGAAGCAGACTAAACAAATACAAATGTCTTCTTCACTGTGTATATTTTTCTACCTAAAGCTTCCAGTGTACGAAACTTAACGTAGCAATACGTTTTCTTCCGTTTCGCGAACAACTTTACACGAAATAATTTATTATACTTATTTTTAATTAAAATGTTGTGTAAATGAATAATTAAAAAATTTTTAACACTTTCCAACACCTTGGTAAATTAAGTAAGTGAGTAAGTACGAAGCAGCCAACTCTTATTAAATCGCTAGTCGGGGATTCCCACAAGTTTGTCTTCACAAATATGTACGTTGTTATTTGTTACGTGGCTGTTATCAGTGTTGGGATCTGGCAATTTTTAAAATGTACCACAACAATGATAAAATTGTACCAAATCAGCATTAATTGTACTAATATTATGTAAAGAAAACAAAACAGCTGATCAACATTAAAAAAAGACAAATCAAAACGTTAATACTAAGGTATTTTAGAGTAATTGACCTTGAATTTCTTTTTTTTCGTGTTGCTAATTTGCTATCAATTATTTTGACACAACACTTACCTCCCTACATAAGCACAAGGCTTACAAAGTTAGGAGCTGGTAACTCTACAATTGCCAGCTCTTGCTTAAAACTCCACCAAAGTTAGGGGTCTTGTTCCAATATAAAATGCCTGGAGATATTTGGAAGAATAAATAGTCACCCAATTACAAAAAAAGACCTTACAATTTTAGACAAAAAAGGATGGAAAAATGGAAACTAAATTACCTTTTTCTTTTACATAAAATCGTTACCAAAGTAAATAATTAAAAACCTCTACAAAAATCTTAATTCTCTAATTCAAATAGTTTTATACAGGGTTGGAGAATGATAAAATTCAAAATTTTTTTTATTGTAAAAAAATACTTATTACATAAAAAAATTGATTAAATAAATTTTGTATTAAATTGTACCAAAAAACCATAAAGTGTACCAGTGTACCACGGATGTGTCGATTGTACCAAATTAGGTACAATTGTAATATAAATCCCAACACTGGCTGTTATATGTTCATTAAATGATATAAAAATGAAATTGCCAGAGGACAAAAGGGCGTGCAATTCTTTTTACTGTGACTAAATATACTATACTATTTAAAGTACAGAGGGCGTTAATGGATTAAGGCTAAATTCGTACAACTTATTGGATAGAGGAAAATGGAAAATTGTACTGACTGTATATGCTACTGCTAAGCTAACCGCGGCAATCACATGAATGAAATCTTGTGTCATAAATGATAGAAATAGTTTTTATTTCTACTAAAAATATTTTACTTTAAGTTTATTTGCTTTTCAAAAAAAAAAGGATACTTGTATTTGCACCACCCGTTATAAATCTACAGCCACACGTCTACACATATGTGTTTGTGTAAAAAATCATGTTTTCTATTTGTAATAAATGTTTGACATTTTCCCAATTATATTCACGGTTAAATAGACACATTCTAATCCATTTACATACTGATGTTTTGTAGCCTAACATGCAGTCCCAATAGAAAATTATATGAACACAATCTACAAAATTATTCGAAAATCGGATCGAAATACCTGGAAGAATATAAAGTGGTTGATTATGAAAGACGCGTTTTCCTTTTTTTACCAATCACTGTTTATTACAAAAAAGCGATAAGTTATTTAATTTAAAAATTTACTTTCATAGTAAAAAGAACAAAGGTTTTTACAATCTGTATTTACACAGTTGTGTTGCCAAATTCCAACTGGGTTGATTTTTATGTGCTGAAAAAAAAAATATTTTTTTTTTACAATGGCTGTTGTTTGAATTAGATAATTGTCATGTTTAACATAATGTTTTTGCTTATATTTTCACTGATTTTCACTTTTTTGTTAGCAAAATAATTGACTTCTCTTTAGTTTTTCAACAAAGGGGATTTTAGGGAAAAAATTTTAATGTTAAAATTCAGATACCAAACGGTTGTTATGGTAAACAATTGGAGTGCAAAAAATCGTAGGAAAATGCGTTAAGTCATATTTATTGTTTAATATTGTTCTCGATATTGTAACGAAAAAGGACACATAATATCCTAATTAATATAATTGTCCCTACAACAATATTTCGGAAACACCTTTGGGTTATTTCTATCCTGTCACATATACAGGGTGGGCCAAAAGAAACCAAGGGGTGTAAAAGTTTAATAACTTTTTTGTTTATTAACTTTTTTTTATTTTTTCTTTCAGATTATATAGACAACACTTGGAATTGTATTATTTAAACCAGAGATCAATTATTTTAACGCAAAGAGCATATCGCCGACATTATTGAAAATTTGATTATGAGTGATGAAGCTCATTTTCATTTGAATGGCTTTGTTAATAAGCAGAACTGTAGGTTCTGGGGTTCTGAAAATCCAAGAGCCATTCATCAACGCCAATTGCACCCCATCAGGTGTACAGTATGGTGTGGGATCACATCTGAAAATGTCATTGGGCCCTACTTCTTCGAGAATGAAGATGGAAGTGCTGTAACCGTAAATGGAGAGCGGTATCGGTTTATGATAGAAAATTTTTTACGTCCTGCTCTTGAAAACAGACCTGGTATGTGGTTTCAGCAGGACGGAGCCACTGCCCATACTGCCCGAGACACAATGGCACTTTTAAGACAAATTTTTGGAGAGCCCTTGGTTTCTTTTGGCCCACCCTGTATTTGACAAAATATTATTTGCCTTTAACCCTATTGAAAGAAACACTGATAGAACACAGTTCGTAATCTTTTTATTTTGCAATTAGGCAGTGGCAGGGATTTTTAGTTCTTCAACTGTGGCCAAAATCAGCTATCTTTCGCAAAGTGCTGATAACTACTATGAACCTTCGGGTTACTACGGGAATACAGCATTAACGCAGTCCTGCCAAATGAAGCTCTTACACCGAGTGCTTAAGTTGTAGAGTGAACCTGCGTTGATGAAGTGTTACCACAGGTTACCATGGGAATACCAAATAAATAAAGCAGATTAAAATTTACTTAAATAATTAATTGATTCCAATATTTGTTTAATTGAGAAATTTTTTTGTTCTGTTTTAAACAAATATATATTTGAATGCATTAAAAAATTAATTGAACTTTAATTTAGAAGTAATTAAAATTGGTGCAAACAAAATTGTCTGTGTTATTGATATTGCTCAACGTACGTCAAGAGTTAAAAGTTGCCCAATTTACGTACTTTGCATTGACGGAGACGTACTGATTGTGACAATGCTCATAACCCCCGGTTAGTCATTAACCTGTGAGTGCTATATCTTGCTCACCACAGTGATTTTATTTATGCATAAAAATGTAGGTATATATTATATGAATTTTATTTGAACTATTTATTATATTATTTTGAACTATTTAGCCTTAAGTTCTTAATTATAAAGAGATAAAGAAAAATTAGACACCAGCAGAGCAGAATGCATTTTCTAGACAGCTACGTCCGTCATCAGTACTCTTCGTATCTATCTACCTGGTAGTTTTCAATTGTTATTAATTTTCTATTTAAACAAACTTATTAAAGAAATAGAATTTGAGAAATTTTTAATTTTACATTATATTTCATATATATATATAAATGGACTATCACTACGTCGCACAGTGTGGCCGTGTAGTGTATTTAATGGTCTTAAATCAAGGAGGTTGCGGAGCTTCATGAAATTTTGCACACATTTATTTTAAATTTTTTAAGAATTTTAGTTTTTTTTTTACAAAAATACGCCCACTTTTACGCCCACCTCCCATACAACTTAAATAGAAAATGTGGCATAACTTCCATGATTTTAAATATATTAACTAAATTTTCATAAAACGTTAATATTATAATAGTAGAATGACCTCCTGAAAATATGAATTTAATCCGCCCACTTTTACCCCCACCTCCCATACAAACAATATTTCAAAAATGCAATATGTTTATTTTTGGCAAAATGCATATACAATGTATTAAATGCTGTTTTGAAAATATGAAGAAAATCCGCCCACTGTAACACCCACCCCTCATACAATCCCAATATAAAAATTTTGTAAGTTTCACTCCATTTCATTTATTAACAACTTTTCCACATCTTCGTGATAATCTAATTGTTTAATCTTCAATTTCGTTCTAAATGAATTGATGTATGGGTCGGAGGATATCAACAAATGATGCATTACGTCTTCGTTAGGAGAATAGCGCCCAGTCTTGCGGGAGTGCTATAGCCTATAACGTCTATAATCTTTGTTCCTGGTTTCATCTAAAAAATTTAAAATGTATGAAACAATTTGTATATTTAACCTACCTATAGGTAGAATGGCCTCAGATACAATTTTGCTACCATGTATCAAAACTTTATGCACTGTGATGGGCATGTAGTACCATCCATACAAATCAATGTACAATTTTTCCTTGTCTATACAATATATTTGGAATTTCTCAGCGTCTATTGCCTGACTGCAACTAATTATTTACTCCGGCTATGTCAGCTGTAATTTCAGGGTTTTCAAAAAATCGTCGAGATATATTCCCATTGTTTCTGGAAGCCATTCTTTGTTTAACCAAATCAACATTTATTATATTTATTATATAAAGTTTACATTTAGATTTTTTTGTTGTTTAGTCTACGTAAACAATGTACCGATATTACTTTGATAAATACTTTTGTGTACATTTGTTTTTCTAATCGGGACTCAAATTTAAGTTTTTTTTTTATATAGTACACATGCAATGAAATTTTCGTATTTCTCGATCCCAAATTGGCACCGGCTTCGTGTACGAGTAGCAATGAAAGAAAGAATGCACAGTTGTTTTTGCACGCGTAAAATACCACATAACGCATATTTTTTACTGTAATTTTTTGGTTTTTCATTGTTTTTTCGGCGGCGGGCAAATTGGGGCAGGTTTTTTTTTTTTAGTCTGTTAGCTGAGACATTCAGCTATAATTTGGTATAGTACTCCATGTGTCGCACTGCTTCGCACACAACTAAAAGTCTAACGGAAAATCATAAATGTTTTTATTTTTGGTTTAATATACATTGTCAAAAGAAATTTTTTTTTTCAATTTTTAAAATTTTTTTTTTAATTTACATATAATGCTTAATGTCCATTTTAATTGAAAAAATACTTATAAGGTACATTCGGTGTATAGTTTATAAGTAACAGGCTTTTGAATATGACATAGAAAACTATCACATTTGAGACTTGTTCACATACTTCAACTTTGCGCTGCTCGGGACAGAAAACCAATGGAGATATTTGCATGAAATTTTTCACACATGACCTCTAGATTGTTGTTAACCATCTGTGCAAAAATCATCAAAATCGGAGAGCAGGTCCAAATTGATTTATTGCCGCAGTGGCCACAGTGTGCGTCGCACTATCAACTATTGATCCCACAGTGGAACCACCACCTCATAATCTTTCTGTCATTACTTCGGGATAGGGCTCATGTAAATGCACACATTTCCTCCATACACACTCTACCCTCGTCAGGGCCAACGAAGTTTCGAGAAAACTATTCTAAAAAGCATTGATTAAACTTCCAACTTGAAAGTGAAGCTACCAATCAAAAACCATAGTGCAAACTCTTCTAATTGTACCGCACTGAAACCACCACCTGGGAACCTATTTTCAGCAACTTTTACAACAACTAACACAATGTGCAAGTTACTTATCATTCTAGATTTTATAGTACAGAAATATAGTGTAAAAATTCCCGCGTTATATGGGGGAATACCTGCGTTGTAAGAGGGACTGAAATCGCGTAATATGAAAATGCGATATAAGAGTACCGAGTTATAAGGGGGTCTACTGTATATGTGTTGAGGCATCTAGGTGAATTAATTTTAAAACAGAGATCTCAACTATTTAAGAATTAGACGCATTTAGAAAAACATGTTACTCTATATATGTATGTATATTCTTCATATGTATTAAAAATATGTTATGTTACACTTATCATTTTCATAGAAATATAGATTTTTTTTTAATATATCGAAAATCGATTTTTTTTAAGTTTTGCAATAATTTTTAATAAAAATATTTTTTGAAAAATTTTTTTCGTAAATTTTTTTTCGAAATATTTTTCGAAAAATTTTTGGTAAAAATATGTTTCTGAACATGTTTTTTTATATTTTTTAGAATATTTTTTAAAAAATTTTTTTGAAATTTTTTTTATTTTTAACTCTTTTGAAAATTATTTTTACTGTTTGCGGTCTAATATCTATTTCACAAAAAAGCAAAAGAGAGTCATTACAACCGAACAAAAAAAAAAAAAAATATAGATAGGCATGGTTTTGTGCCCGTTGCGTCCAATTGAGTGGTCTGATAGTGCTGAATTTATTAGGGAAATTTTCGAAACTATGTCTGGCAGATTGGTGTCTGTCTGTATCTCTTCGCGTGCCTTGGCAAAGTTGATTTCAAGCCGACCACAGGATCCATGATATATATATATATACTTTATAGGGTCGGAAATTAATATTGTAGAAATTACACACGGCATGACAAACTTATAAAACCCTTTCCACCTGTGGTGAAGGGTATAAAAACCACTAATAAAAATAATGTTTTTTTTTATATGAAGTTAGAATTTTGTTAGGACACGTTAATGTCTAATGGAGACAGGGGGTAAGAAAACCTGTATTACAACTTTCTTGTCCTCTGGAAGACGGAGTCTTTGTGCCCTGGCCCTAAATTATGCCATTTCCCGTGCTTTTATACAGAATCTACAGCCACTAAACTTAGTTGTGAATTTTGGTACTAACTGCTCTCCATAAAAATATAAAGATTTAGGACCGCCGCTCACCACTAGATGGGGGTTTCTAATTAATACGGTAATTTTAAATAATTAAATTCATTGCAATAATAAAAATAATAACAAATTAGTAATAATCATTAATAAAAAAAAATTAATATATGTGGTGAAAACGATACACCACCGGTTTTCATTTTTACAGGTTATTTTGTGTTTTAGGTTTTTCTCGTAATATATTTTCATCGTGCAAGTCGTGGAATATGATAAAAGCCTTAATACTCAAAAAATTATAATTTAGGTAATCCATGGTTGCCAATAGTAGAATATCCATCATTTAGAAAGGAAAATACTTTTACACTCCTCTTCCCTTTAAGGAGGAGTTGGTTATTGATTTTGAATTGCTTAACTACGATCAGACATTTGTGAACATATGTATGAATATTATATGGTGTTTAAATTAATTTATATTATAAATAAGCAAACTAAAATTAGTAAAATATTACAGGCATAGTTTTTATAATTTGATTAACAATTTGGAAGAAAATAATTATAAATTTTAATAAAATTTAAAAGAATAATTATAAAAGTATTGTTACAACCAAACACTAAACGGAAAACATATTACTGTTAATAATTTTTTAAAAACAACATAAATTAATGAGAAAAATATAAATATATTTAAAATAAAATCCTGTATCTATACATATAATAATATAGTAACTCATTTCCTGTCTGTCTGTCTGCTTTCGCATCACGTAAAAACTACTGGAGGCATTTTTGTAGTATTAGTATTATGATTTTTACTTTGTGGAATTACATTGTTATTAAAATATTTTAAATACCTGTTAGAATTTTATAAAATTTTAGAATTTTTTTCCAGGGATGGGTATATTTATATAAAGTAAATACGTAAGAGTCTTTAAATTTGGTGTGTATTAATTTCAAAGCAAAATCGACTAAAATATTGTCAGAACGCACACAACGTGTGGTACAGCTAGTAAGAAATAATATTGAAAAATTCTTTTTTTTTTAAGTAAAGAAAATAGTTGGAGATATACTATTCCAAAGAAATATTGCGGTTGAGTTATTATTTTGTGCAAAAATATCAATGTTCTTTCATTTTAGTTGTTTTAAGCTTTCTTGCCGACATTAATATAATATTTTTATTTAAAAAGGTTAATCTCTAATGACTAAGTTTTTCTCTCACTCTACCCTTAGTTCCATATCATTTCAGTCACATGGCAGAATATTTTTAATTTAACGTTCTAAACGTGTTATTAAAATTAAAAGTTAATTGTTGCGCTATATGTATAAATATCTACTGAGAATATGTAAATATAGACTATGCATATAACTTGCTGAATTTCTAAAAGCTGTCACTCACTGGCTTCACAAAGAAAAAAACTTCACACTGGCATTAAAAATAAACGTACTGAAACACAATTACGTTGCAGTAAAAGTAGCAAAGTGCATACATACAATCATCGACCAATGTAATTTAGGCGAAAATTCAACTGACTGCAATTACCACTACATACACTGTTTTGTTTTTGTTTTTTTTCGACAACATTTTATCGTAACGTATATAGCTCTAAATACAGGATTCACTTAAACATTCACCAAAACTAATTTTTTATTCTATTCTTTCTAATGAAATTTCAAATTCGTAAAGAAAAACTAATGTGTGTAAAGTTGATTGTCTACGTGTGTGTAAAAACGAATTACAAAAGCCAACTAGGATAATAGGTTAAAGGTATAATAGCAAAACAAAGAGACTGCTAGGTTAGAATTCTTAACTAAAAAGTGACACATATTTTCATGGATTTAAAATTTAAAAATACACTTTGTGTAAGGCAGGGCGAGTGTGAGCAGTGGTAATTGTGAAAATGTAGGTAAAGGATTGCAACGCCAAAAATGGGAAAGGAGTTTTGTGGAAATAGAATAGTTTAAAATTTAGTACCTAAAGCGATTTATTTTTTTAATTAAAGCTTTTGCTTAAAAGTTTGTTAAATTTTTAGGATCGACTGCCACCGGAGTAAAGGATTGAACTTTTTTCTTTGCTTCAAGGGTTTTCAGGCGGATTGCAATGTTTAGTTCATACGAAATACCTAACTTTTAACCCTGTTCTAGTGCCTTTAAAATTAATTTAATTATAAAAATATAATAATAATCATCGTTTTGTCAACGTGGCAAATTTTTACATCAGTGCCTAGCCTTGTCGGCTATAAACTAGAGCCTCTGAATTTAGCACACGCACACGGTATTACAATGTGTCCATCAATGCTCTTTAATGCCCATAGAGGAGATTATACGAACAATGCGTGCAGAATAATATTTTTACTCCTTTTAAGGAGTTTACACCGCTTCTATGTTACTATGCAACAACATATTAATGACAATTTCCCGCTATCACTACATTATTTTCCTTCCCTTAGTCGTTGCAAGGACTTAGGGTGCGTAAAGACCAAATGTATCCTCCATACCAGAAATACGACCAGTTATCAGAAGTTTCAGAACCTCTCATTTCAGTTTCAAACACCTGACAAGTTTGGGGACTAGTTCCTTTATACATTCCGGAATCAAATAAAAAGAACATGCTTCCCGTGTTTTTTTTTTCTTAAATTACTCATGCTCCCAAATTAAATGTTTTCAATTACTTTCGTTGGCTGACGCATGATAATATTTAGAATCACTTTCGATACTTTAAACTAGTTTAAAGCGAATTTACACGGAGCCTATTAATAACCCCCATTGTGACGTACAGCTACCCCAACAGTTCCCTATAGAACTCCAGTATCTCCAGTTCGTATGAACTATCTAGACCTTCTTGCAAAACTTATCAGGCTACTCAGTATGTCATTTCTAAGGCAGTCTAGGTCCTGAAAGAAGGTTAGGTTAGGATAGTATAAGAATAGTATAAGAATTGACACATCCACTCGGAGAACCGGAGAGTCAATTGTGATACCCTTGAGCTAACTACAACTAAGAAAAATAAAAGGAAAAAGAAAGACCTATATGCGTCCTGCTACTTACCACTCAGCCACACAATTTACTTGATAACATCTTCGATTTTACTCCGCGTGATGTCGAAGAGCTCGTAGAGGAATCTCTCGCCTAGCCATCTAAGTCTGCGGGCAGTAACACACGGTATGCTCTACAGTTTCCAACTCCTCCACATCCAATAAAAGTCCTATGTATGGTCGACCAATTAGCTAATTCTTGGCCTAGTGACATAATGGCTAGTGATCACACCTATCACGCCTCTCAAACCTGTCCTTTTTAGTCCCAGAAGCAACTTGGTTTTCGCGGATCCTGAAACAATCTTTAGCCCAGACAATCTTTAGCTGGACAGTCGTAGAGAATCAGTTGAACTAATTCCTCCTCCTCCTCCTCCTCCTCGAAGAGCTTGTGTTGGTCTCATCAGAAGAGATTTCCAAATGCTCTACAGTTTCCAACTCCTCCACATCCTATAAAAGTTCGGTGTATGGTAGACCAATTAGCTAATTCTTGCCCTAGTGACACAATGGCTAGTGATCACACCTATCACGCCTCTCAAAACTGTCCTTTTTAGACCCAGAAGCAACTTGGTTTTCGCAGATCCTGAAACAATCTTTAGCCCAGACAATCTTTAGCTGGACAGTCGTAGAGAATCAGTTGAACTAATTCCTCCTCCTCCTCCTCCTCCTCCTCCTCCTCGAAGAGCTTGTGTTGGTCTCATCAGGAGAGATTTCCATATGCTCCTATATACGTCTAATTATAAGAATTTTACCCGAGGGCCAGCAGTGCGTTTACGCTATTCCTAACTATTGGAGCCAAAGCCATACCATAACCATATACAAGTGGTTATTGTATATCATCTGCGAGTCGTTTTCTTTAGCGAATTTAAACTAAATTCTTTAACAATTTCCATCCAATGCTTGAGAGGTGATTTATAACTGGTAGTTTTTTTTCTACTGGAAATACAGGGCTCATATTTGTAAGATAGCTGCCAAAGCGTTATGTCTTTTGGCATAACACTTTCAAAAAAAACTCTATAGAAATTTTAAAACCAAAAAAATTTTATTTTATAAAAATATTTATTTTAAAGGCCAAATACAGGTTGAGATTTATACATCCAGGGGCTTTGGCTCGAATTTTTACTTTTTAAAAAGTTTTAATTTTGTCAGTTTAAAGCTTTAAGAATTATATGTTAATGTTCGATGTAGCCACTTTTAGCGCTGACAATAAGATCCAGTCTGTGGGGAAACGCATCACACTCAGCTGTTATGATATTTTATGCCATTCTTGGATCGTTATTGCATGGAGCATTTCATATTTTTAGTTAAAAGTATGGCTACACAGAAAAAATTTTTTGCTCCTATTAACAGATTTAATTAGTTTCAGATACAACTTTAACTTAATTTTTAATTAATTCAATTATCTACTTAATTGAAATATTATTGAATTTATTCCTAATTAATTATATAATTGAGTCAATAAAAAAATTAATTAAATTTGTATCTGAAACTAATTAAAACTGTTAATAGGAAAAGAATGTTGTCTGTGTATGGTTAATATGGATAAGTTAAAGGAGATATAATTCTGGAAATATGGTAGCCATTGTAGAGAAGAAATTAAGCTAAGAGCAATCAAGTTCTCTAAAATTTTAGTTAACCAAGCAAAAACTTGGTTCTTATTTTGATCTCAGTACTACTAGCGACCATTGATTTCGGATAGAAAGTAGGTTTTATTTACGCATTTATATTCTTGTGCAGATTAGTAAAATTACATTAAATATTTAGCAGCAACTAAATATTTTATTATCCAGTTTTATTAGAAAACATCCACAACACATTTATTTATATCCATATAAACTTTATTTATTAATATTTAAACAACAGCCAAATAAAATCAATCTTTCTATTGTTATTAATACTAAATAATAAAAAGCGTAATAATAATCGCAATAATAGTAATATTAGCAGTGGAAGCAAATATTTATAACTAATAAACCATGTACAAACAATCTAGTGCGAATATGAATATTTATGTACACAACACATTTATTTATTATTTAAACTTTATACTAAAATCTATACTTTTATTATTATTATTATTATTGTTATTGCAATATTGCGCACATAGCAATCTTAGGCATTTAGCCAATTCAGCTTAAAAATCGATAAACTATCAAGTGACAACATCAATAATACGATTAGCATCGATGCACAACAATATTGGCAACACACACAGTAGCAATAGCAACAAGCAATAGAACGAGTAAACAGCAAAACAAATATGCATTAAACCAAAAAGCCTATTATTATATACACTATTATTATATACACATGCACAAACACACACAAAATTAAATTCACACAATTATGTAGAAGATTTTGCATGGCTTTGTATGTGTGTGTGTATATAAAACGGTATTATGTGGTACATGGCGAAAATGTGGGGATCAAAAATATGTGTGTAAGGATTTGTAAGTAAACTATAATAGACTAACGCTGACATCTTTAGTTAAACATTTAAAGGAGTGAAATGTAATTTTCAGCAAATTGTTCTATTCAAAAAAATCATAATAATTTTATCTTTACATACATATGTACATATAATAAAATAGTAACTCATTACCGTATGTCTGTCTATCTCCTTTTCTTTTGTGTTCGCATCACGTAAAAACTACCGGATGAAGTTGAACAAAATTTTGTGAGGAGATATCTTAGCTTCCTGTATCCAATATATTCATTTTCATCCGCAAAAATTAACAAAATGTAATTTATTACTATAAATTACATTTTGTTTATTACTATAAATTACATTTTGTTAATAATTTATTACTATAAATTACATTTTGTTAATAAAAAAGTTTTAATAAAAAATAATATTTCAAGAGAAAACAAACTTATTTTAATAAAAATTTTAATTGTAACTAAAATAAATATCCGGCAAAAAATAGATAAATTTTTTTTATAAAAAAATGTATTTTATGTTAAAACAGTTAAAAAAAAAATTTTAAGAGCAAAAATAAATAAATAAATATTAAATAAAAAAAAATATTCTGTGAAAAATACATTTTATATTAAAACAAATTTTAGAGAAAAACAAAATATTTTTCTTCATTTAAAAAACTTTATTTGGAATTTTATAATTTAATATTTTTTATGTTTATTTGTGCATAATTCCTACTATTGAAATTTATTTTATAAACATGTCTTGATTCTTTTATGAAATTTATATAAAATAAATTTTAATAGTAGGAATTATGCACAAATAAACATAAATAATGTTAAATATTTTTCTTTAAATTTTCTTTGTATAATTTTCATTAAATAATTAAATTTTGTAACTAATTAGTGTTTATTTTTAAACCCTTCACCACAGGTGGAAAGGGTGTATATAAGTTTATCATTCCATTGTCATTTTTACAATATTCATTTCCCACCTTAGACATAGAGAAGTTATTTGAGCTATGTCCGTCTATCCATTTGTCCGTCTGTCCGTGTTGACGTTGAAATGTCATTTTCCAAGGAAAATGTAGAAGAGATAAAAAAATCTCCTTTGGAGACTGCGATCAAAAAACCACGTCCACCTATTTTTTATGATTTTTTTTTAATTTTTTTGCAAATAAATATTAGACCAGATCACAATTTTTTTTTTATGTTTTTACGGTTTTAGATGAACCGATAGCTTATACACATATTTCTGAACTGAAAAAATGTCAAAACCAAAATATGTATTTTTAAAACCAAACATTATTTGTTTATTTTTAGTCAAACTTAACATACTATGTTTAATAATAATATATTATGTTTATAATTTTTTAATATTAAAAATAATTTGGTTGTGGTTTGAATTTTAATATGTTTCAAATCAACCATGTTGTTTTTTTGGTGCGTATAACCATTGAATGATTAACTGTTAACAAAAAACTTGTTTATCGTGACCAAAGTATTGTTCTAAATAACTATAATTTGTTGACAGCGAACATCTATTGTCACAGAGAACAAAGTGTGGTTGCCGTGACCATACAATATCCATGTTTTTTCTTTGCGTGTGGGGGGATCAACATTAAAAACTTTTTAAGGATTTTTTTTTTTTTTTTGATTTAGTCTGACCATTCTAACTTTATTTAGATTGCAAATAGGTCCTAAATTAAAATAAAAATATTAAAATTAAAAAAATAATTTTTTTTAAATATTTACAAAAAATATACAAAAAATTTTGAAAAAGACATTTTTACAGACAATTTTTCGAAATAAATTTGTTAAAAAATTTTCCAAAAAAAATTTTCGAATAAAATTTATTATATCATATACACATATAAAATTTAATATATAAATAATAAATTATATATATAAACAAATTTCCAAACAATTTTCGAAATATTTATTTTATTCAACAAAATAAAATTATAATTTACAAATTCATATACAAAGAAAAATTTGGGAGGAAATATTTAATATTTTTTTTTTGAAAAAGTTATTTAATTTTATAAAAGCAAAATAAGTTTTTCTTCAACGATGTCAAAGTTTACGACGTACATAGCTATCGTCTTTAATATCATTAGGTAGCTGAATACTCGGCGATAATTGTAGCCAACGATTTTTTTTTCATTTAGCTGCGTATCCGGACACTAGCAATCTGGATGGCTACATCCGTCTTCAACATTTTTTTTTCTTCATAAATTATTTATTGTATCTTCAATATTTTTGAATTAACAATAATTACTCATATCTTAAGTCTAAAATAAAAATATACTTTTTAAGTCCAGCCAGTGCTAGACAAAAATAATGTTTGCTTCACCGATTTTGCAATCATCCGATTTTGCGGGTCATCCCTCTAATGTACGGCCAAGAAAAGCATTATATCTTCTTTTTAGTCGAATGTAACCAGGTTCATTCAGCATGTTACGCGCCAAAGGGTTTGGATGAGATTCAAGCCTTTTTAGATATGTGACTGCATGTTTCGCTATTTCTGCTTTAACTGTTGGCATGTTTAGGTCTTTGTGGATGTTCGAATTTTTTATATACCAGGGAGCAGATGTAATAATACGTAGAATCTTATTTTGGCGCCTTTGAATTTTTTCTACATTGCTAGCTGAGGCAGTGCCCCATAACTGAATCCCAGAACACCAAATTGGTTTGAGGATCGACTCGTACAGTAGAAGTTTACAATCTATGCTCAGGGTGTAGTTTCTGCCAATAAGCCAGTTCAGTTGTACTGCTTTTAATTTCATTTCTGTGTTAACTTGAAATCTATGTGGCTTTTCCAAGTAAGGCGACGGTCAAGATGTATACCCAGGTATTTAACGTCTGAAAGCTGTGGTAGTATTTTGTTATTTATGCGAACAGGAGGGCATTAGTCCCTACGCAGTGTGAAAGTTATGTGAGTACATTATTCACCTAATTTGTAACTAATAATACTTCAACTTATAGAGAATAAAACGAACTTAAGCCTGACTTCAAAAAATCATTTGTATGCTAGTAAATAGTTCGACTAATAAAAATGAAATTTAAATAAACAATATTAAATGTGATTTAAAAAAAATCAATTAACAAAATCCATTGTGCTGCATACAAATTTTGCTATAAAATTTAATATATTACTGCAGTCCATTTAATTTCAAAATTTAAATTTTTTAAACATTTTGTTTAAATATATAATAATGTTTACCTCATGTATACAATATACAAGTGATACCACATCAGGATTAAGCGGATATTGTTTGTTACTTTATTTATATTTTAATAATTAAAACAAGAAAAAAAACAAGTAAATAAATAAATCAATATTTATTAAAGTAGGTCATATTGTGACTTAACAAATAAAACCAACAACTAGTACTCGCATAACAACTGACTGTTCAAAATTTTGTCGCAATTTGTATGCGCAAAAAAGATGGTATGAATTCAACATTTGTAAATTAATTTTATTATTATTACTGTTTCAATAACCATAAGTTTGCAGCAGGGAAAATGAAAAGATGTGATTGTTAATTTTATTTTAATATAGAAACTTGCGACATTAAATTTAACATGAATAAGGCAAAGTTAAGTTAAAATTAATTTGTAGATTTAATTCAAAAATTCTTTTCTTATAAAAAGAAAAGAATTTAGCAAACACTTTACTTGCAAGAGCCTTTAAAAATACTACGTATGCTTCTATATTTAAACCAAGTTATCAAAATATTTATAGTTTGTTACAGATTTTATATGTACGAGGATGGCTCCAAAACAACTCGACCTAAGTTATGGCCAGCGGTACTAGAAGGCAATGCAGTTAGGACATGTGTACATATTTTAAAGCTTTAGTGATTTTTTAATACGAGAAATGTATTGAATTTACTGATAAATGACTTTATTTAGAAGCTAAAATATTTTTTATAGGGACAAATTTACGTTCATCCCCAGCTTGTCGTCTTGTTGAAATATTGGGAATTGGTGCGTCAAAAACTTTAAAATATCCAAGACAATATGCCCCAGCAGGAGATGGGATACTACAATAAATATAAATAAAATAAAACTATGTCTACGAGGACATTGCAATAATTTGGTGAATAAACTTGCTTGAGGTGGCTGAGGCTATTATTTATTAAAAAATTATTTATTATTTTTTTATAATTTTTTTTTTTTTTTATAAAAATTTTTTAATAAAAAAAATTTTTATAAAAAAGTTTTCATTAAAATAATCACTTTATTATTAAATTGTCCTTGTGTCACAAAATTTTTGGTTTTATAAGTAAATTATGTCAATTCTAACTCTCATGGACCCTGCATTTCTACAGGATGTACGAGGACGAAAAGGATATTAGAAGCCAACGAGCACTTTATATGTCACTGCCCGGTATTACGAAGCATCTGGCTTATAACCAGTCGAAAAATTTCATGATGGTCTAATGGAGATCTCTGCCTGCAACCTAAAAATGGGTATTAGGACGAAACTAGAACACCTTACTATTAATAATTGTGGAACAAGATTAACGTGAGTACCTGCCTAGTTGGCCTAATCTCACGGTGGTCTTACCACATCATATCAATCTAAGCGTAGATTAGCGCCCCCATTGTGTATTATAACAACACTTTACGACTGCCACCAATCGCAATTTGTGTGTGATACAGTCACAATGAGTAGCAATTTATATAATATGGTAAGCCTTATCCAAGACAAGCTTAGATCCATATTATAGCCTCATGCTTAGGGGTTTGGAGACTATCAAAACTCCGTCTGTTGAGAGTACAACAGCACACTTGATCGACCGTGCACCATACCTACATAAATTGATCTTAAACCACAACCACCACGTGTACCCCCGAAGGGGACCTCACCAATAACCGGTCACAGAGAGGATAGGCTCTCTGTGGGGCCACCGATTCCCGTGGTACCAGTCCTTTGGGCACTGGTCGGGTCTCGAAGAGGACCCGCAATTTTTATCGCAGACCTTTTCTTCCAGATTTAGGCTCTAGGAACCCTAGCGTCTGGTGCCCCTATTTTCCCCGAGTGAAACGCGTCAAAGCATTTGCCATTCCTGCAGTGACAATTGGAATCAATTGTTTTTAAAGTGTATTTTAATTTCAAAATTTTTGGGTATTTTCTTTTTAAATGCGTCATTTGAGCGTCACTTTCTTTCAGGTTCAACTGCTGTTTCTGCAAAACTCATATAAGTGCATATTGCTATAGCATAGCGTATGCCTTAATTAATCCGACCTTAGATCAAGCAAAACTTTGCCGCCCTGTGTAGACGTTGAGAGTACCAGGCGTTTTTGGTTTATGTGATTTAAGGTACCCCCACAAAATGGCTCACAATCTCAGTGTTAGTTCATATTGATTGTTTATAAGATAACCATGCCTTGAAATTAATAATTCGTGTTCAAGTTATTGAAAATATCTGAAAATGATGTGTCTAGTCAAAAATATACAATTGTAGGTAAAAGATTTTCTAACAATATAAAGCTTAAAATTTTCGCTTATTATTCGATACAAAATTTAGTCAACTTAAATCCCAGCAAAAAAAAATCGAGTTTTTGTAAGCAGCATACTATTTTCCTGCCATACAAAAGCTCCTTATAGTAAGCACACAAATGTTGCCTAAATAAATGCAATTTTGTATGACAGAAATGTTAAGTTTTTATTAAACAACGAATTTTTTACACTTCCCCTTACAGTAGTGCATACCAAAAAGCACAAATGTAAGGCAGAGATAACACAAATTTAAATTTATGAGGAGTTACGACGAACTACGAACATAATACGGTATGATTTTAGAACAACTACACTGCGTATAAATAATCGCTTAAAAGTAAAAGATACAAAGTGGGACATCGCGAACAAATACCATGTCATACGTAACCAGGTTTGTAAGCAATAACAACTCGTCAATCCCTTACAAACCTGCATACGACGAAGCAGTATTTTTTGCTGGGATGGGTCTATTTTTGAAAATATTTCCATTGAACTTGATTGTTGGAGCGATAAGATAAAGGTTCGCTCAAGACAGTTTGTTAGTAAATCTTTTTGGTTACTCGGTAGGCTGGTAGGTGTGTGCTAATCTATTAGTCCGGAATTGTGGTTTCGATTCCAACCAAAGATTCTGGCATTTCTAACTACAAGTTGGCAGGAAGATTAAGAAGGTGTTTGGATGTAATATGGGTGCCTAAAAATGCTTAACTGCGTTAGTGACAGGTCACGGAGATCTCAAGTATTAACTGGATAAGTTAAAATTCGAAGTAAGGCTGTGCAAAATATATAGTAAAACTTTTCCGAAAATTTAACACAAGCTAAAAATAATTTATGATTAAGAACTTCTTCAAACATATAAGTTGAGATCAAAGTCAAAAACCAAATAATGAAGATTATATTGAAAAAAGTGTTTTTCATGGCTTGTTTTTATCTATATGGCATAGAAACTACCCTCGTATTATAAACATATGTTGCATCCGCAACAACTAAAAAAGGAGAATAAACATTTTAAATAACAAAATCGAACCAAATCAAAGTTTGATTGCATGAAGCCAGTTTAGTTTTGCAATTTTTTTTTCTTTCTTTTTCGACGACCATGGGTGTGGAATACATGTTCTGAACTTAACAACATGTTAACAATTTTGCGCAAAACACAAAAAAAATAACGCATTCAATTCCGTTTTATAGCAATGCAAATATAAAAAAAAAATACAACCATAAAAATTGTAATTTAATTTCTTTTAATATTATCCTGTGCGTGTGTGTTTGTTACACAGATTTCCGTTGTTATTTAAGCTTGTTTCCTTTATCATCGCGTTTTCATTTTTTGCATTTGTTTCATGTGTGTTGACAATATTGCTGGTTGCAGTTATGCAGATGCGATTTTATTTTTATTTTTTTTAGTTTTACATGCATATTGGTTGCCTACAACACATTCATATATTCTTATTTTATACTATCGTTTGGTGGGTTAACAAATTAAATTGGCTTTTAGAGTTGACACCTTTTTTATTTCTGTTGGCAATCTGTTTGCTCGACTTTTTTATGTCTTGTCTTTTTATGAAACCGCCACAGAAGTAAACAAAAAAAAATGAAATTGCAGCAAAAGCTGTAAAACTTTATTAAAGAGCTTGTTGAATTTTTTCGGTTTGTAGCCAATGAATGGTATTTTCTATAGATATCAATGTATAGGGTGACAAAAATTTTCAAGGACTCTACATGAAGCTCTCTTAGCAATTTAGACTTAAAGTTGATTCTAAAAAATTAATTTAAAAGAAGTCAAAAATAGCTTAAATAATTTGCGTCATTAATAAGTCACTTACTCAGTCATCAGTTAAAGTTTTTCAAGTTAATTTCCATTTATGTTGAAAAGATATCTTTTAATGTTAGTGTTTTAGCAAAATTATCCTCATATATGAAAGACTTCATTTTTCAAATGGTTTTTAAGACCTTGTGTCAGAAAGAACTTCGGTCTTGAAAGAGTGGTATTTCTAGCTAAAGACCAAAATTCAGAAAAATAAAATAAGTAGATTCGGACTGAAAGAAAGTTCACAATAATGGGCAATGATATTGATAAATTATTTGGAGCGAGAAAGGTGCCACGGTAGTCTAGTAGGTAGAGTGCTAGTCTGGTGGTTGTGGGTTCGATTTTTAAGATCCGATAACATTTAGTACAGAGTTAGTACAGCTCACGGACTCTCAAGTAATATCTGGCCAAGCTAAAAATGGCGGTAAGACAATACTAGCAGACTGTGCTGGAAAAATGCTAACATAAAAAAGGCTTTGGAGCATGTGTGGAAACCTAGCCCTAAGCAAATATTAGCAATTACTATCGACTCTGTGATGAGGAGAATGTCGACATGTATCAGTCGCCAAACTAAAATCACTGCAGTAGAGAACAGAGACAGCACTAGACACAATGAAAGTAAGGTAGTCGTAAATTTCCAGTCGAATACCAGAAATCATTTAGGAACGAAGGGGCTCGATATCCTCGGTATCCTTCAATTTATACAGCCAATTTATAATTATTTTACTTCGACGGTACGTCGCTATATTAAACTTCCTGACCATTTCGTCGGTCTGTGAGACCGATGAAACACCTTTGTTTTAATTTCACGAAAACAAAAAATTGCAACACCATCATTCTCTCAGTATCTTCATTATTTCTCACTATACAACGTTTAGTGTAACAAGTGCGTTTGAGTTAAAGTGTTGTGATTGCTAATCAGACGGTCTGTAAGACCGACTTATAGTTAAGTGTCACATTTTCGATAGGTAAGCTGGTTTTGCTAAATTGGAAATTTTTAGATGAAATTGGACAATTAGAGATCAGTTTATATGATTTAATAAAAGAATTATGTTCAAAGTTAATTATCGTGAGATTTTCGTTAGATATGGCAGATATTGAGGGCATAAGAGCTATTCTGAATGAAATCGATTCAGATCTAGATTTTGATGTGAAAAGTGGTACTGAATACGAAGATAATATTGATGTGTATGAAGCAAACACTGATACTGAACAAGAAGACTCAGAGGAAAGTGATGTTGAAGATTTACAGGACGCTGAATCGAGCCACAAGCTCTAACGACTGATTGAAATTTACAAACACGAACCTCATAAAGAGGCATATATTTTAAGCATTTTGAAATTATTTTTTTTAGTGTTCCTGTTTTTTTTAAGTCATTTTATTTTTTTGATTACTTCTAAAAATATATGTATGTTAATAGAAAAACAACATTTTATAAATGTTGTGTTTTGTGAATGAATTTTTTTTTTTATTTTTATCCTAAGTCTAGGATCAGAAATGCCAAATTATTGTCATGAAATATAAATTGATGCTGTGAGCTAAAAAAAACTTAATTTTGTTTTTTTCTTACTTCAGTTATTTCTGATTAGTTTGTTAAATATGACCACTGCACAGGTTTTGAAAACTTTAGAATAGTTTTGAGATACCGAGAAATACTTGAAATCGGTCTGAGAGACCGAGAAATGTGAATGTGTCACACAAAAATGAAAATAGTCAGGAAGGTTAAGTACTATTATAACGAATATTGAACTCGTGACTATGCTTTAGTAGTCAACTAACCAATACAGTATATACATCACTAAGAGTTTATTTCGCTTCTCTGACCACATTCAACGCAAATACATACTTGCTATTTGACGACTATTAATAAAAGTAATTTACTTTACTATCACTTACAAAAAGGGCTTCAGTTGGTATATGTCACGAGTTCGGAAAAAATAAAAATATGTGTAACGAATATTTTCTAACTAAAATATTTGCTTTTATTTGCCTAAAACTAAAATAGAAAGGGTATTGTTGGAATGCAATTTTACAAATCGTTTTATTATGGCTGCCTTGCTTCAAAGGACCTATAGTACATTCATTTATTTGGTGTGCCCTGCATGGGCTTGTTTTTTATATGCTATAAACACTACGTGGTAAAATAATAAACAATTATTGTTAAGTGCTATTGCAGTTTACCACCTAATTATTTCAAGGATAAAAGTTGCAGTGAGGAGTAAAGAAAGTTATTTTACAGTACAATAGCGCTTCACTCTGTATAGGAAAATTAGTGATGACATTAACAGAAAATCGGAAGTCCAATAAAGGCTAACTAACTAGCACTTTAGATTATGTTTCATGAGAAAATCTATACATATAAAAAAATAGTAACTCATTTCCTGTCTGTCTGTCTCTCCTTCTTTTTGGATGGATTTTACCATAATTTTGTGGGGAGATACCTCAATATCCTGGTTCCAATATAGACTACCTTTTTTTACAAAAATATCTTATTTTCAAGAGAAAGAGGGGAGAAAGCAGTGACAGTACGCCGATTTTTTTTATACCGATTTAAAGAAATCCCTTATTTTTGAAAACTATATATTTTAAACGCGGTTAAGCAACAGATGGCGCTGTTGTTAATAATGACAAAATGCATTAAAAGCGGGATATTTATAACTTACTGCCAAATAGCCGATTAAATAACATTTTTATTTGATTTGTATTTTTACTTTGTGGAATTACATCGTTATAAAAATATTTTAAACACCTTTTACAGAGCATTACAATAGTTTCTAGAATTTTATATAAATTATAGAATTTTATTAGGGATAGGTACATTTATATAAAGTAAATACGTAGGAGTCTTAAAATTTGTTGTGGATTACTTTCATAGCAAAATCAAACAAAATATTGACAGGACGCAGACAACGTGTGTGGGCACAGCTAGTCGTTTAATAATTATTACGTGTAATGAATAAAGGAGCAGACTTGTATAGCTTTTCTAACTTCTTTCTTTGTATCTCACTTCTTTCTTCATTATATTCCACAGGAATCAGGACAAGCACATGATTACCTCGGGATAGAATAAAGGACTCAAAACCGTAGCGGTCTACTACGGTATTATTATTATTATTATTATTATTATTATTATTAATGTAGGGAGAATAACGAAGCAGCACTACTAAAAGAGTCTCTTTTCGTCCCCCTTCCGTCCTCAATAACTATAGACAACCGACATAACTTAAGGCAATCTTACTATCATTGAGTCTCGTACTACAACCAGCCTTTAATCTAGACTCTAGTGATTTCAGAGTGTGGACTGGGAATTATCGGCAATCCTTCTCATCACGGTGTCTTTAGTGATTGCTAGCATTTGTCTAAGGATTAGTTCCCCCATGGCATCAACATTTAACAAGCTTCTGCCCGTGGTCCTAAGTCTTACGCTAGCCAGTGTTGGACATTCACAGACAATGTGCGCAGCCGTCTCAGCGTCTTCCAGGCATAGTCTGCAAGTATCATCTTCTTCGATTGTCATCTTGTCTAGATGATACTTGAAGTTTCCATGACCTGTCACTAACGCAGTTATCCAGCTTAAGGTTCTTCTATTGTATCTAAGAACCTTGCTGGCTCTCCTGCCAAGGGGCTTTTTGAGCATCATTCGAGCCTGTCTACATGTAGTAGCCTCCCTCCACCTTTTCAGGTTTAGTGAGTTCAGCCATTGTAGGACTTTTGCTCGTATTAGGCCATTACCCAGTGATACTCTGGGTTCTGGTCCACAGAAATTCTCTACGGTAACTCATCTGCTACGGTAACTCTTCACCACATTCCTCATGCCCGTATGCAAAGGAAATAAATATTGCCTTAAGACATATTCCAGCACAAAATCTTCCATGAAGTATACTTCAAGGAAACTTTATTTCTTTTACATTCGAGCATCAAATCTTCAGTATGAAATACTAGCTTTGTTTCTTAATATAAATTAATTTTTAAATAAGGTAACCATAAAAATTGTTAGCACCAATTACAAATTTTAATTAGTTTCTCGTATGGATTTAATTAAATTTTTAATTGATTAAACTTTTTGTTTAATAAAAACATTACGTTATTCGTACTGAATATAACTGAATCCATTAAAAAACACTTTTAATTAGAGCAAATCATATTATTCTGCACATACTCTTAGTCTGGTCAAACATGCTATATTTTTAGCTATAGCGTTTAACAAATATCCAACACAGCTGCTATTATTCTAAACAAAAAAAAAAAAACGGAGAATTGCAATATTAGTATATTTTTCACACATTGACACTTAAAACGGAAGTTTAATTAACAAAACTTTTATGTGTTAAACAATAGCGTTTACAAGAATTCACATAAAGTTACAAATTTATAAAGGATTAAGGATTAAAAATCCAAAATGTACAACCATTTAAAGTTAAACACTTTAATAATTTATACGTACGAGTACATACGGCTAACTTTTTCCAGCTTGTCATAAAGAAGAAAGCATTACTGCTGAAAGAATATTTTTTGTTCCTTTTCAAACTGAAACACCTTACTTACCTTATAACTCAAATTATATTGTGTAAAACAATAAAATTAATTAAAAAATAATCTTGGTACAATAAAGAAAAGAATCTTCTTTCATAAGTTTATTAGCGCAGTTTTGTTAGTAATAAATAAAGATAAAAATGCCGAAAAATAGCTGTAGAAAATTTTCAAAAATATTAAATTGCACATAAAAATATCTGCGTAAGACTGGCTTAACTAAAACAATTTCATTCCTCAAGTATAAGTAAATTTTTTTCATTAATTTTTACCATTATAAAATCAGCTTATTATGCATAATCCTCTAAATTAGTTTGTAGTTGGCTGGCTTTTAAATATTGTCATGCTAAAAATGCTGATAAAGTGGTAAATGGTAATTTGAAGGAAAAAGTTTGCTAAAGACCAGCTAAATTATCGTTTTTAATATTTTCTATTAAATTTATATTTTTTTAATAAAATATAGTGCATGAAATTAGTCGAATTGTGGAACAAGATTAACGTGAGTACCTGCCATACTCGGCCTAACCTCACGGTGGTCTTACCACCGAGTGAAAGTTAGGCGTAGACTAGCGCCCCCATTGTGTAGTATAACAACACTTTACGATTGCCACCAATCGCTTTTTGTGTGTGATACAATCACAATGAGTAGCAATTTATATAATATGGCAAGCCTTTCCAAGGCAAGCCTAGATCCATATTATAACCTCTTGCTTAGGGATTTGGAGACTATCCAAACTCCGTCTGTTGAGAGTGCAACAGCACACTTGATCGACCGTGCAACATACCTACTTCATCGATCTTAAACCACAACCACCACGTGTACCCCCGAAGGCGACCTCACCAATAACCGGTCACAGAGAGGATAGGCTCTCTGTGGGGCCACCGATTCCCGTGGTACCAGTCCTTTGGGCACTGGTCAGGCCTCGAAGAGGACCCGTGTTAAAACAACAGACCTTTTCTTCCAGATTTAGGCTCTAGGAACCCTAGCGTCTGGTGCCCCTATTTTCCCCGAGTGAACCGCGTCAAAACATTTGCCATTACTGCAGTGACAATTGGAACCCCCGGGGGTAGAAATTAGTCGAATGAAGTATGTCAAAAAAAACTTGCTTTTGTTGAAATGCTAACTTCGCCTAAAACCTGAAGGGAAAATAAAAAGATGAAACAATTTTACCTTCACTGTGTAGGGAAAATACTATAACTATAGTTTGATGACACACATAAGTTTCCAAATAAAGTGGACACTATCACATTGTATTAGTTGGCCGTCGCACAGAGGGGTATTTTGCCAATATAACCAGACATTAGACTAAAAATTAAATTTAAAAACTGTAAAAATTTAAGTACGCAGCTCGACAGACAATAAAATTCTACATCGTATAGACAATTTTCAGAGCATTTACTTAAGATTTGTCGTTTTGGGACACTGTTAAAATCAGAAAACTTGAGTAAATTGCCAACGGTTTTATTGACTTTTTACGATTTTGAGAGATTTGCACTATATTTTTTGTATCTAAACGAACAAAGATTTTGTATTAATTGTTTTCCTGTGAAAGGCTATCGTAGCAGCTACTTGTGTTAATTATTAGAAAAAATTTGTTTTAAATTTTTATGATAAAAAATTTTGTTCAAAATTAAAAAAAAATATTTTTTTGTTAACTTTTTTGTCAAAAGGTTTTTGAGAGTGAGGGCAATCGTGAACCTTAAAATCTTATAAATCACTTTTAGATCTCTACTGTAGTCTAAATACATTTTTTGCATCTTTTTTTTTTGCAAATTTTAACATTTCTTGTTTTTGCTCATCTTGCATAGAGGTAGGTAGGTACCAGTAAGAAACCCTTTTGACGGTTACAAAATGTGTTTGTTTTTGATTTGTTTTAAATAAATTAATTGTTATTATTTTAAATAATACAGGCCCATTATGATAACTTGCCAACAGCTAAAGGCTCATTACTATCGGATAGTTAAATTTTAAGAGCCGAAGTTCAATGTGAACCACGTCTAAACGTCAAGTTTTTTTCTGCATTTAATTTGACATTTCTCAATTTCAGACTAACTAAATTTAAACCATGGAGAGATACACAATCGAGCAACGCGTTAGAGTTATTCAGGCTTATTATGACAATGGACGTTCAAATCAAAATGCATATCGTGCACTTCGTGATTTTGTCGTTCAATTTAATCGTCCAAATGTACAATCGGAAAATTCGTGCAAAAATTTGAGCAAACCCGGTCTGTAGAAGATGTGAAAACACCAGAACATGCTCGTACAGCTCGTACTGCGGAAAATATTGTTCCTGTCCGTGATAGTGTAGCTGAAGAGCCGTCCACCTCAACTCGTCGCCGTGCCCAACAATTGTACCTCTCACGCTCGTCGTTGATGAACTTTATACATAAAGACTTGCATTTACACGCTTGCAAGGGTGCAATTGACTCAACAACTAAAGCCTCTTGATCATTCCAAACGTCGTCAATGGTAAGAATGGTGCTAAAAAATGACATCTTTGGATGAACAATTTTTTAATAAAATCATCTTTAGTGATGAAGAACATTTTTACCTCAGAGGATTCGTCAATAAGCAGAATTGCCTCATTTGGGCGAATTATAATCCAAGAGTGGTTGTCGAAAAACCAATGCACTCACAAAGAGTAACTGTTTGGTTTCGGTTTATGGGCTGGCGGCATTATCGGGCCGTATTTCTTCCAAAATGAGGCCGGCCAGGCAGTTAATATGAATGAAAATAGTTTTGAAATTTCATATTAATTTTAGAATTTTATATAAGGTTATATGTTAGTGAGTAGTTAACTAGGGATGGGTACCTCTATATAAAGTATATACATAAACCATATCTGAAGGTCTATAAAGGTAAGAGTCTAGGTTTTTTCTATCAAGTACACAGTTTTTTAAGAGGGATGGAAAATATTAGTTCATGAATTAAGCTATCGTTAATATAGTTCGAGTATCGTATATCCGTTTCGAATAAGTAAAATACTAGAAGATGCTAAAAAATGTCTTTAAGTCGTTTATATACACTTTTTTATTTGTTTAACACTTTCGAAACTATTCCAAGTTAGTGACAAATCAGAAGTAAAAGAAGGTATCTTAGTAAGCACAAAAAATTAAAGCTTATGAAGGACGTAACATGGATAATATGGGGGACCTTAACCTTAAATAAATTTTAGTAAATACGATGCCCTCTATGATGAGGAAGCCATTTTGTAATCACTACATTCAGAAGTAATAGCTACTTGTAGCACTACACTCATTAATATTACCAACCGTTTAACAAAAATCATTGATGATCTTATGTGCGGTATGAAAAGCACTCAATATTTTAAGTGATTCCTATATAAATCTATTAGATGAGTCTGTAGGCAAGCTTCTGTGATAGGTTTTCGTCAAGCCGAACATAGTGCTGCGGAAGATAAATGTTGTTAACGGAACTGTTACTAGATAGATAATGTAATTTTTAATTCAGTGCCCCTCGCTCTAACATTTCTCGACTCCAGGGCTCAGTTAAACCAATATCATTGCCGGGGTGACAGAAACGTTCTAAACCTCATTTTTCTAAAACACAGAAAAAGTTGTTTGCATCAATTGAAAATTTTTGAATTAATTCCAATTACACTATTAATTAATTTTTTAGTTAATTCAATATTAACCTTATTTAAAAAATGCTAAAATAAAATTTTATTTAAATTAATAGGTAGATTAACAAAACATTCAATTAAGTTTCAATCTAAAACTATTAAAAACCTATAATTGGTACTAACATTTTTTCGGCGTAATGAGTATAGAACTGGATTTATTTACTAGACTAAAACCATTGCAGTCCAGGCTTGACTAACTACACAGAAATTTGTTACACCAATTAAAGTTTTTAATCAATTTAAAATTAAAATTTTATTATTTTTTAATTCGTTCAAATATATATTTGTTTAAAATAGACCCAAAAATAAATCTAGCTAAAAAATTAATTGAATCAATTAATTTAAAATTTAATTAATTTAAAAAATTAATTGGATCAATTAATTTTTAATTTTTTTAATTAATTGAATCAATTAAAAAAATTTTATTGATAACTAAATATGCAACTGCTTGTGCAAACCTTTGGCAACACTTGTAATTTTTCGATTCTCTTGCGAGAACAAAATTAACTTGTGTATGCTTTTCATCACACCTTACGTCTGCATTCAGTGATGACAAAAACCCATCCAATTGTAGAAGGACAGTAAGGAAAAATAATAACGTGATTTATTTTTTTGGTGTTTTGTTGAAGTTTTAATATTCTGTAATATTATTCTATTAACATGCATACTTCTCATTGTGTTTTGTAGAATTTTATTACTTTTAGAGTATTTTTGGCTTCTCTAAAATTAGGAAAAAGGTTTCCTGGTGATCTGGCCTGAGCAACCAGTGAAATGCGTATAGGAACTAGCTCTTTTCCTCCAACAAATAAATTGGATTTTTATTATAAAACGTTATGGGTAATTAGCATAATATTAAATAAATAAATCAATTAATTTTTTAGTTAAATTTTCATCTGACACTAATTAAAATTTTTATTTTTTGTCAGATTAAACATTTTTTCTGTGTAAATTGCTATCCCAGATCATGTTGGCTAGTGAAGTTTTTTTTTTTTTAAATACGAGTAATAATTATCTATAAACTAGAATTATATAACAAAAACATTTAAAATAAAAGTACAAAAGTTATTTGTAAAAACCATTTGTCACAATTGCAAATACAACAAATTTGAGGCAACTTTTCCTTAAGGGACGAAGAATAAAGTTAAAATAAAATGAAAAAAATAAAACGATTGAAATAAATTGTATAAAAAATCAATTAATTTTCTTATTATCTCGAGCTTCCTTTGCCAAGCACAAAATGAATTGTTATTTCAATTTACTTAAACATAATGGCCCTGTCATTAGTAATGGTTTTAAGCAGCAACAGCAAGAGCAACCAGCAACCAGCAACAAAGTAAAAATAACAAAGAGTAAAGAAAAATGTAGCCTGTTGAAAAAGCCCTTGTTAAAGTCATTGAAATGTCTGCTAAAATTAGCAACAACTGCATATTTAAAATATTTAATGTTAACAAAAAAAAAAAAAAAATAAATTTCGTATTCTTTTATTACTCTTTTTAGCTCAAAACAAAAAACTAAATAAAAATCTTGTTATACTTGATATCAATTTAAACAATATTTTTTCCTGTTGCTCTTTTGGGACGCACATGTTCATTGGTCAATTTCAAAGAAATAATTCCATTTAAAGTTAATTTCTCTTTGAGCCCATAATGATATCAATGTGTTGGCTGTGAAGTTTTCGAAGACACCTGAATTAATGTGCGAATTTGTGCTGCTTTTTTAACCGACTTCAAAAAAAGAAGGAGGTTATCAATTCGTCTGAATGTTGCTTTTTTTTTTTATGTTTGTGCCCGCAGAACTCAGTCATTTCTGAACCGATTTTAAAAATTTTGCACTATTAGAAAGGTTATGGCTACAGATTGGTCCCATTTTAAAAGAAGTTCAAAATTTTAAAAATTAAAGGGTGTCCCCATACAACATACATGTTTTTTACGTGTATTATGAACATTATAGGTCACCAATTTAAAATTAGAAAAAAGTGCGTATCACAGTAGCTCCCAACAACAAAAAGTAATTAAAAAATAAAATTAAAAATTAAAGGGTGACCCCATAGGTGACTTAATTTCACCTTTATTCTCCTATCTTTTGAACCGTTATAGACAAACACTTGAAAGTTGCACAGAATGTTCGCTACTATGTCTGTTATAATAGGTATAAATATTTAAAATTAGAAATTAAAGGGTGTCCCATTAGTTGGTTTATTTTGATATATATATGGCCAAACTTTTGAACCTTTATAGACAGACAGTTGAAATTTACAAAGTACTTGTATTGCTAAGTCCGCTAAAATAACAAGTGTAAAATATGAATTTGGAAATTAAAGGGTGTCCCAATAGTTAATGTAAAAGTAATATATATGGCCAAACTTTTCAACTGTTATAGATAGACAGTTGAAATTTACAAAGAACCTATATTGCTTAGTCCGCTATTAAAACAAGTATAAAACTTGAATCTATAAATTAAAGGGTGTCCCCATTATTGATGTTATTTGACCATTATGTCCTCATCTTTGGAACCGTTATAGACAAACACTTGAAAAATAGACAAAATGTTCACTACTATGTCTCGAATAACAACAAGTATAAATGTTTAAAATTGGAAATTATAGGGTGTCGCAATAGTTGATGTAATTTGATGTATATGGACACAAAGTTAAAATTTAAAAAGAATCTGTATTACAAAGTGTTCTTTAAAAAGTATTTATATTAAAATTTGAATTTAAAGGGTGTCCCAATAGGTGACGTCATTTGATATATATGACCCTATCTTTTAAACAGTTATTGATAAACACTTAACAATTAGACAGAATGTCCATTACTATATCTGTTATAATAAGTATAATTATTTAAAATTATAAATTACAGGGTGTCGCAATAGTTTATGTAATTTGATGTATATGACCAAACTTTTAAACCGTTACAGACAGAAGGTTGAAATTTTCAACGAACCTGTATTGCTACGACCGCTATAACTAGTATAAAATTTGAATTCGGAAATTACAGGGTGTCGCAATAGTTACCGTCTTAAAGCAACATGCTTTTAAGTTTGTCTGTTTTGAAGTCGGTTTTTTTTGCAAGAATTATTTTGTTTTGTTGTATTCTTCACTCAGTTTCTATATTATGTTTTCCCAGTTATAGCAATACTGTGCTAATACTTGCTCAAAAGGTAAATTACATTTGTTGCTTGATATGGTTGCGTATGTATGTATGTATGTATGTATGTATGTATGTATGTATGTATGTATGTATGTATGTATGTATGTATGTATGTATGTATAAAGCCATTTATCTGTATGCCGGTATATTATCCAAAATGGATTGTTAAGTGATTAATCAGCGCCAACAGTAATTTAGATCTTCATATGTTATAGTTTCGTGCTTTTTGCTTTTACTGCTGGTTGTTTTTTTTTTATTTTTCTTTTAACCTTTTAAAGTCAAGGTTAACAAACTTGAAATTTCGGAAATGACATTTTAGTGCAACAAAAAAAAAAAAATGAGTTAAATTTTTTTTTTATATTTTTGGTTTAGTTCTGTTGAAAGAAATAATAAATTGCTCGAAGCGAAAGCTTAGTCTTGTTAAGGTATTTAAGACTTTAGACTAACACATCCTTGCTGTCTGGTTAATTTATGTGAACAATAAGTTAGTTGGTGTTAGAACTGTTATGGACTTTTAATTTGATAAGATGTGTTTTTTTTCTAAAAGGGTTAGTATTAGAAGAGAACATGAATATTCATGGCAATTTTGTAATGTGGTATTTTTAATTAAGGTCTATAACGATTCAGTTATTAGGGGAAAATAACAGAAATTAAAAATAACCAAATTATGTTTAACAATTAAGGATAATAAAAGAAGAATATCGTGTGATTCCCAAAAAACACTTAAGACAATTTTTTGTAGACCTTTAAAAAAGAGCTTAGGATACAGCTTAATCCTTCAAAACAACCTAACTATAAAATTGAAATAATTAATTTCAAAGCCGCACAGAGGGATATTTTTCCAATCTAGCCGAACATAAGGCTAAAAATTAAATTTAAGAAATGAAAAAATCTAAGAACGCTGCTCGACAGACAGCAAAATTCTATATCGTATAGGGAATTTTCAGGTCTTTAAATTGAGAATTGTCGTTTTGGGACACTGTTAAAATCAGGAATGTTGGGTAAATTGCCAACGTTTTTACTGCATTTTATGATTTTGAGAGGTTTGCAATATATTTTTTGTGGCTAAACGAATAAAGCTTTTGTATTGGTTATATTAATTTTTTAAAAAATGTTATTTTAAATTTTTTATGATACAAAATTTCGTTCGAAATAAAAAAAGTGTTTTTTGATAATTTTTTTGTCAAAAAAAAAAAAAAACAATGAAAAGAGTCAGAACCATAGATAACACATAGATAGTCAACTGAAACGTCAAAAACCTAAGTCTATTGTCAAAAAACCTAAGTCTAAGAATGTGTTGGTAGAAAAGTTTGTATAAGTGTTGGTTTTTAAAAAAAAAATTCCCTAAAAAGCACCTAAACTGCACATAGTTGTATAAAATATTTTGTAAAAACAGAATATTTTTTTACATTAAATTTTAGATGTTAAAATTTAATAATTATTTTGCTTCTTAATAAAAATATGAATTTTGTATTTTTCTATTACATTTATGTGTGAAAAACGTTAGATTGAATGTTAATTTTATATATTTATTATATTGATTTGAAAATTTTCATCCCCTAAAAGACAAAAAAATACAATACTGTGTAGAAATAAATTTCACCAAACAAATGTCAACAAAATTAAATTTATTTTGTATTAAAAAATTTAAAATACAATAATTTGTAAAATTATTTTTTTGTTCAAAAATTCAAAATTTTTTAAATATTTGGAAAGTGCAAAGGAATATCGCGTAATAGTGTCTTAATTTGAATAAAAATTTTACTCCCCTAAGTGTGTTGAATTCACACCGTACCCGTATGTCTGAAGACATTTATAGCCATGTTTTTGACATTTGGAGAGTTGACCATCTATGTAATCTATGGTCAGAACAATTGCGATCCTAAAAATGTTATATATCACATAGACTGTAGAAAAAAAAACGGTACGCGTTTTTGTGCCGTTTTTTTTTGGATTTCTTATAAATTTCACCTTTTTGCTGTTTTAGCACATATTGCATAGGCAGATAAGAGTAAGAAGCCTTTTATCAGTCATAAAATGTTTTTTGGTTTCTAAATTGTTTTAAATAAATTAGTTGTTATTATTTTTAATAGAATTTATTGTATAAAACTGTGATTTCTATCTGTCTGCCTGTTTGTGTTCGCATCATGTAAGAACTACTAGATAAATTTTAATAAAATTGTATGGCGAGGTATTCATTTAATCATCACTTATCACAAGAAGAGTATTGTGTTAGTTCTCTTTACCTTAGGGGAGCTTTAAATTAGTTTATGATGAAATCCCATGCGTGGTTGGATGGGTGTATCCTTTATGTTTGCTCTCACAAACATATTCTTCTACTGTCTTTGCTTTTTGCTAAATGAGGAAGAATAGTAACTGTTGTCATCATTGAAATAGTAGGAGGTTTAAAAGGACCATCATTTATAAAGTTAGAAATAGGGTGGAGGTATAATGGAGTGCAGCCTTTCAGTACTCCTGAGTTAACATTAAATTAATGCATTTAAATACTTTGTACAGATATTTTATTCTTTTTTCCAGTATGTTTTTGTATTCAGCATTAATCATCATTTAATTGTATATCAACAATAATTTTGAGGTAGATTTTCAATATATGTGACCGGGTCTATGAAAAGGTGGCTTATGACTCAAAAACAAAATTTCAAAAAATTAGCTGTTAAAATGCATTTCGTCAGTTTCTTAGTAGTTTTTCTTTTGCATTATGAACAGTCATGTCCAAAAGGCAACCAAAAAATGCAAAAGAGCATAAATGAGATAAGTTCGTGTGTGTATATAAAGCGCGATGTTTTTTTCAATGCAAAGCACAAACCAGTTTCTGACCCAGCGTTATCAGGTATTTGGGGATTTTATCCCCAAATCGACATTGACTTACCATAACTTCTAAGCAAGTTAGTACTTTCTAGTTTTCACCACGTAAAAGAGCGTCTCAAAAACTATCGAAACCAAAAAAAAGTGGAAAAATTTTTTTTGAGTCATAACCCACCTTTTCATAGAAATAAATTTTGTTAAATATGCGTACTGAAATTAATGCGCGTTTAACATTCACGTGGTCTTATACGAAATCTAATACTTTAGGTAAGTAGTTATTAAAGAAGGAAAAAAAATCTCAGTTTTATTAAACCTAGTGGTTGAAAGGCCAGAGAACAGGACACACCTTTTTTGGCAACAACGAAAAAAAAAAACAAAGGAAAAAATTGTCCCTATTTGATGACATTTTCTTTTATAAGGACAACAAAGGAAATTTTTAGCTATGCCTATTTCAATATGTTTTGTTTTTAAAGGGAATTTTAAAATATTTTAAATTCCTGATATTTACAGAGTTTTAGTTATATCGAATGTCATTGAGCATGAATATTTATACATATTTTAAAAGAAATTGCTTAGTTAATTGTTGAGGGTTTTATTCAAAAAAAAAAATATTTAAATTTTACTTTAAAGGCTGCTTATATTAACGAAAAAAAAAATTGTATTTCATTGCTAAAATTTATTCTGTTGTAAACGCCTATAAAATTCATTGGTTTTAGTTTATTTTTTACGATACAACTATACTGCATGAATACTACCCTCAAGCAAGTGTTTAATATAACACTAGCTGTGCCCAAACACGTTGTGTGCGTTATGAAAATATTTTGTCGATTTTGCTTTGAAACTAATCTACACCAAATTGTAAGACTCTTACTTATTTATTTTATATAATAATACCCATCCCTGGAAAAATTTCGAAAATTATTGTAAAGCTCTGTAAAATGTGTTTAAAATATTTTAATAACAATGAAATTCCACAAAGTAAAAATACAAATCTAATACAAGTTTTATTCAATTGGCAGTAAGTTATTCTTATTTTGTGGTTATTTTAAAACAGGGTCATCTATTGCGTATATTATTTTAAATATCCCGATTTCAAAAATAAAAGATACCTTAAAACATGCAGTACTTTCACTGATTTTTCTCCACTATCTCTTGGAAATAAGATATTTTTGCGGAAAAAAAAGTATCCTACATTGGAATCATGTTATTAAGGTACCTCCCCAGTAATTTTTGTTCAAATCCATCTAGTAGTTTTTACGTGATGCGAACACAAAAAAAGAAAAGCAGACAGGAAAAGAGTTACAATTTTATTATAAGTATAGATTCAAAACAAAAAACTCATAGGCATTTAAAAATTAAAAATTTCTAAAAATTTGTTAATTTTAACAAAATGCAGAGAAAGTCCATTTTGGACCACCCTGTTCGCTGTAATATTGTTGAAATAGACTAGTAAATAGTGGCTATCGAGGTACTCTACTTTTTTACTTATAAGAATTGAGCCGGAAGTGATATTGTGGACTTTAGAAACGGAAGGACAAACCATTTCTACCAGTGGTAAAGGGTAGAAAACCGGAGTTTGGCCTCGAGGCAACGAATGTATGGAAAGATACACAATCGAGCAACGCGTTAAAGTTACACAGGCTTATTATGAAAATGGTCGTTCAATTCGAAATTCATATCGTGCACTTCGTGATTTTTTCGGTGAATTTAATTGTCCAAGTGTGCGTACAATCGGAATAATCGTGCAAACCTGCTGTCTGCGGTAGTGTGGCTGAAGAGTCGTCCACCTCAACTCGTCGTCGTGCCCAACAATTGCACCTCTCATGCTCGTCATTGATGAACATTATGAATAAAGACTTGCATTTTGCAATTGACTCAAGAACTAAAGCCTCTTGATCATTCCAAACGTCGTCCGTCAATGGTCAGAATGGTGGTAGGAAATGGCAACAGTGGATGATCAATTTTCGAAGAAAATCATCTTCAGTGATGAGGCACATTTTCACCTCAGTGGATTCGGCAATAAGTAGAATTGCCGCATTTAGGCGAATGATAATCAAAGAGTAATTGTCAAAAAACCAATGCACCCACAAAGAGTGACTGTTTTGTGTGGTTTATGGACTGGCGGCATCATCGGGCCGTATTTTTTCCAAACTGAGATCGGTCAGGTAGTTACTGTGAATGGTGTTCGCTATCGTGAGAACTTTTTATGGCCTGAATTGGAAGATATGGATGTAGACGATATGTAGTTTCAACAGGACGGTGCCACTTGCCACACAGCTAACGAAAGAATGGCTTTTTAGCGCGACAAATTCAATGGCCGTATTTTCTCACGTGGTGGCGATGTCAATTGTCCGCCAAGATCATGTGATTTGACACCGTTGGGCTTATTTCTTTGGGGTTATTTGAAAGAAAAGGTGTACCTCGATAAGCCAGCAACAATTCAAGAGCTAAAGGATAAGATAATTCGTAACATTAACGGCATAGAACCTCGATTATGCCTCATCGTCATCGAAAATTTGCAGCATCGGATGGAGATGTGCCGGAGGCCATTTGGCCGATATTTTGTTTCACACATACGATATTTTTAACCATACCAATATTATCAAAGTAAAAAGAAATGACAATAATTTCCTAAACAATTTGTGTTTTATTCAAAATCAACATCGCCCCAAAAATTTAACCACCCACAAATCCAGTTTATTCGAACATCTATATCATAATTATTCCAAATTGTTTTTAATAAAATATGCACTTGATAATATGCACAATGATAATTTTTTCTATTTTTAACATAATTTTTAAATATACTTTTGTTTTAAATATTTTTACGTACTTTACACCTGATAGATCAATGACCTCTTCTCTTGTATTACACAATAACAAGCCCCATTGTCAAATTACTATAATTTCATTATGCTCTTACACAAATTTGATTTATCTTTCATTTGAAATTTTACCCCAGTCAAGCAATTGTTAAACCATTTGCAAGTTTATATTTTTTTTTTTTCGCAAAATATTAACCTGCCGATGTAAAATTATACGTTTCCCAAAAAGGTACAACTTAAAACACTTCCTTTGTCAATTCGAACACTTACAAATGGCAAGTGAAGAAAAAATTCTCATTATTATTTTTCATATAATTTCTGAAACGAAGAACACTAAAAAAACGTTGATATCGTTCAACAATAAAAAAAATTGGCCAGAACAATGCAGTAATAAGAAATAACAAAAAATAAAGAAAGAAGATATTGAAATAAATATAACTGCAATAGTTTTTGTTTTTGTTTTTGTTATTTTATTTTTCATTTACGTTTAAAGAACCTCAAAAGTATACGAACCAAATGATATGTCATCATGTTGTCAGTCGCCAATAACAGAGTTAAAAATATACCTTAAATATCAGCCTTGAAGTATTTTATTCCTCCTGTGTTTTTATTACAGCCATACAACAGCAAGAAAAAATGAAGTTAAGATGAAAAGCAAATGAAGATGAGGTGCAAAAAGAAATATTCTTATAAATTTATAAACATACGTAAGTATGCTTGTGTGTAGCAAGTGTATGAATGTATGTATAAAGTAATGCTTGCAACACCCCAAATTGCAATTAAAGTTAATTTCAACAAATTGCATGCCACAAAGTGTTAAAGGGAATCTGGAAACAACATGCAGGAAGATAGCAGATATATGTTGTATTTTTTGTCTGGAAAATATATTAACACTTTAAGGGCCATTATTATAACTTGGCAATAACTAAAGTTAGGATTTTATCGAAGAGATAAGTAGATTTTCGTAATAATAACGAGGATAAGGCTAGCAATTATAACTTGCCTTTATAGTACGCGATAGTTAACGGTTATTTTTAGCAGACGTATAATAACGAACACTATTTATCGTTTCGACAAAACCCTAACTTTAGCTATTGGGACTAAGTGTAAAACAAAATTATGAAACAACATTGGAAGCAATGGTTTCTCTAAAGAAAACTTTAAGGGGCGATGTTGATTTTGAATAAAACAAAAATTATTTAGGAAATGATTGTCATTTTATTTTTACTTTGATAATATTGGTATGGTTCAATTATGTATGGAACAAAATATCGGCCAAATGGCCGCCGGTACACCTCCATCCGATGCTTCAAATTTTCGATGACGCTGAGGCATAATTAAGGTTCTATGCCATTAATGTGCCGAACTATCTCATCCTTTAGCCCTTGAATTGTTGCTGGCTTATAGAAGTACACTTTCTTTCCAATAACCCCCAAGAAAGTCGAACGGTGTCAAATCATATGATGTTGGCGGCCAATTGATATCGCCACCACGTGAGATAACACGGCGATTGAATTTGCCGCACAAAAGAGCTATTGTTTCGTTAGCTGTGTGGCAAGTTAAAACCACATATCGTCTACATCGATACCTTCCAATTCGGGCAATAAAAAGTTCGTTATCATCTCACGATAGCGAACACTACTCACAGTAACTGCCTGACCGGCCTCATTTTGCAAAAAATACGGCCCGTTGATGCCGCCAGCCCATAAAACACACAAAACAGTCACTCTTTGTGGGTGCATTGGTTTTCCGACAATCACTCTTGCATTATCATTTGCCCAATGCAGCAATTCTGCTTAATGACGAATCCACTGAGGTGAAAATGTGCCTCATCACTGAAGATGATTTTCTTCGAAAATTTATCATCCACTGTTGCCATTTCTTGCCACTATTCTCACCATTGACGACGTTTGGAATAACCATGGTTAAAATTGAGTTAGTCTGAAATTGATAAATGTCAAATTAAATGCAGAGAAAACTTGACATTTAGGTCACCTGGTGCCACGCAAACGAAACAAATTTAGTTTTTCTATATAAAAGATGTTAAATGTTTTTTTTTGTGACAATAGTTTTTCCAAAGAAAATGTAATAACAGCCTTTCTGTAGAAAATTGTTCTATAGAAAACTTGTGATACCAGTTTCCTGGCGACAGTTAATAACCTGTTACTAGTCAGTTTTATTTAAAGCTTAGTTTTTCAATCCATCAAAATGTTGTCTAGAACAAAACTAACTGTTATTCTTCTTAAAATTTTTTTTTTTTGACACTTCACCAATACATTCAACACAAAAGTACAAACGAAGAACATCTGAAAAACAACAGCCGTAGCCCCCACAGTTATGCCCCAACAACTACAGTTATTTCAAAGACTTATGCAGGATAACTCCTCTTGCAGAAAAGCAAAATTGCATGATGCGGGCGAAGGTCCTACAATCCACAGTGGGGCAGAATCAATATATTTTGGAAATAATTTAGTCATTTTTAAAGGGCTAGGCCGATTATTGATTATATTAAAAATTTTATAAAGTAAAGGAAATCGCACAATTCCCATAATAAATGCTACAAATCTAAAAATTGGAATTTATTTAGTCTTTTGCCTATAAAGTCCACATATGGACTAGGGGTCATAAAATACTTTCATCAATAGTTTGGATTATATACAGCGCAACAGAGAGCACTGTTTTCAAATAATGAAAAATATGAATTACTTACTGCCAATTGAATAAAATTTGTATTTGATTTGTATTTTTACTTTGTGGAATTACATTTTTATTAAAATTGTTTAAACAGAGCTTTACAATAATTTTCAGAATCTTAGAATTTTATATAAAATTGAAAATTTTAACTAGGCATGGGTACCTTTATACAAAGAAAATTTGTAGAAGTCTGGAAATTTGGTGTGGATTACTTTCAAAGCAAAATCGAACAAAGTATTGCCAGGACGCGCGTAACGTGAGTGGGCACAGCTATTTCAATAGGCCTTTCGGTGATATCTTACAGACACTTTGTTTTATTTAAATTATTATGGGCCAGATTATGGAGTAAAAGAGCATCTCATATACTCAGTGTGCTCTTTTATTCCATACCACCTCTTTCGAGGTGGGTGCATCATATTCATCATATAAAGTACTGCTGCTCAGGACAATACCTTTTCTGTAGAAATAAATTTTAGATTATATTTTATAGCAATAACTTTAGGGCAACAATTTTTTCTTGATCAAAATTTTAATGATACTGGATCTTTCCTATGGAAACATTTAATTATTTAATAGATTTCTTTTTAATTTTGGACTATAGAAAAATTCCTTACCCTCATAAGCAAACAAAATTTTGCATATAATATCACTTAAAGGGTTAACCGTGCTATTTGTTGCTGTGCTGTTGTATTTTATGTTGCTTGTAGAAAAAAATGCTTGACTAAAAACAATAATAATAACAACAACAACAAAAACATTATTAAAAAATAACACCCGAAGTGTTTGGATATGATATGGAATAAATGATATACAAAAGCTACAAACAGACAACATAAAGCAGGAACGAGGGTTAGAACAAAAACGTCTTTCTATTAATTTTTTTTTTTTTTGGTTCACTGAAACTGTATAGAAAAAAACAAGAAAAAATTAAATTACACCTCAAAAATTACCTCTTTTCGACTTGCTGCCAGTGAATGTTGGTCTTACTGCAATTGTTGCAACAGTTGATGTCTACTTAGGTAAAACGAAAAAGTCGCAATGCAGCAACAAATAAAGAAAACAAAACACAACACAACAACATCAAATGAAATGTACGAACAAAAAAAGAAAAAACAAAATAATAATTATGATGAAGTTCGAAACTGGCAAAATGATGTTACACACCAAAATGAATGAATGAGTGAGTGAGTGACTCTGTAATAAAACAGCAACAGCTACAGCAACAATAGAATAAGTAATAAGAACAAAATATTCAGTTGTAGCATGTTCCATCAGGGAATGATTGAATGTTGGTATAGTTGGTGGTGGTGGCAAACAATATCAATTGTTGCTAGTGATGCATTGCATTGGTATGTGTACTTATGATTATTATGCCATACAAACACAGCTATTCAAGCAAGCAGTCATTCGTTTCTTAAGCTGTTGTTTGTGAGTTCCTTAAAGACAATGATGACGACGTTTTAAGTGCCCCCATCGGTGATGATGATGGTGGTGGATGGTTGGATGGTTGGATGGCTGCTATATTGCTATATTTAAATGAGAGTTTGTATGTTTGTCTGTTTCTTGTTGCTGCTGCTGCTACAACTCCGCCCTAAATGTTTCTGTTCGTTTGTTATTTAGTATGAAATATTCTTGTAGCTTTATGTTATTTTTACTTTTGTTGCTTTACAACATTGATCGCACGAATCAAGCGCGAGATTACTCACGCGAACCCAATTTGGCAATTGCTTATTAGCGCTGCCGCTATTCCATCATGAGCACAGGTTGGTTTTCATATAACTACAGTTTGGGTTGGCAGCATCAAAACGTAGTTAAGGCCCAACCAGCTATGTAGTGAGTAAAACACATTTGGCTCCAAAGCAACACGGCAGCAAGAAAACATTAAGCATTACGTACCACTTATATCACCTTCTTGTTAGATTGTTACTTAAGGAATAAAATGAAGGAAACAAAAAACAAAATTGCACAACAATTCTATATATAAGATTGTTGCATGCTGCACGGCTAGCAGGGGCGTAACAATGTGTCGAGTTAGAAAAGTATTTTAATTGAAGATGTTTTGCAGTTATTTTGGTTTTTCTTTTAATTGTTTCATTTTAATCAGAATTTTTTAGCTGTAAAGTTTAGCCTCCTCCCACCTAGCATGTGGTCATCTCTTAACCCATTTCAAATGGCAAGACAGAGAAGACAAGCCCTACTTACCAAAATAAACCATTTAAACCATTGTTGGCAAAATAATGTCATACATATCCTTTATTCACATTAAATTACTATCGCCACCAAATAAAAAGGCAAGTCACATTAGTGACTTTTTAGTAAAGATTTTCCGAAGGCACCTTCTTCAATTACATCCTCTCCTTCAAATCTCTTGCGACCTTTGCAGATTAAAAAGCAAGATATATTCACATAAGGCTCAATTTGGGGAATATGATGGATGGACAGGAGTTAGCAGCCGAATTGGGGATTTTCAACAGGTCTACAACAAGCTTTTTATAGTGGAAAAATACTTTCTAATGTCTCATTTATTGAATAATGATCGCCAGTGGTTGATTTACTTCTCAAGTTAATTAAGACTATTAACAACGCTTTTATTTGAAACAAACTACGAGGTGTGTAAAATAACTAATTAAGTTACAAATTCACTTTAAAGTCACTACCTTAGAAAGCCATACAGCGCTGGAGACGATTCTTCCATTCCTCATAGCAGTGCTGAAACTTGGATACTGGAATAGCTTTCAGTTGATCGGTTACGGCTGTTTGAATATACTCCACTGTCCCAAAAAGACGTCCATTCTGATGAATTTTAAATTTTGGGAATAGAAAAAAATCGAGTGAATAAGTAGGAATATTTTTACTGCAACCATTTCTGCACAAATTTTTCTTATCCCCAATTCGTTGGTCAAAATTTGATGAACTGTTGTGTGAGTCAAATTCAGCTCTTCACCGAGCATTCGCATTGTCAAACGACGATCTGAACGCACAAGATCGCGGATTCTGCCAACATTTTCAGCGTTTCTTGAAGATGAAGGGGTTCCTCTGCTCGTCTTAATTTGAATGCCTTCCGTCTGAAAATGTCTTAAGCCATCTAAAAACCTGGGCTATCAAAAAAAAACATTGTCTCCCTAGGCCTGATGCAGTTTTTAAAATGTTTCTGTTGCACTGTGTCCATGTCAAAATGTTTCTGTTGCACTGTGTCCATGTCTGAAGCAGAACGTTGTTCGAAATTGATATCACTCATTCTTTGAACGCATTAAACAAACCTTTCTCGCAAAAAAAAAATCACTACGGACAGAGCAAAAACTCTAGCGTGTTCAAACTTGCACTAGAGACGTACCAGATGTTTATTTGTTTGGCCCTCTACGTGCCTCGTTCCCACCAACTGACGATTGATGTTTCAAAACAGATTTCTCGAATTACCTTATCTGAGTTTGTTTAGTTAAAAAAGATGATGCTTGCAATTGAACACTACCTACCCAAAGTAAATAGATGCGAAGAGTGCTGATGACGGACGTAGCTGCCTAGAAAATGTGCATTCCGCTTTGCTGGTGTCTAAAAATTACTTTTTCCAATTTTTCTTTAATACTATCACCTAATTTGTAATCTAATTTATTCGTTCTTAGAGAGAATAAAAACGAACTTAAATTTCATCTGTGTTTTTTTAGATATTTTAGAATTTTATCCAGAGAAAGAGTCTTAAAATTGGTGTCGAATACTTTCAAAACAAAATCGAGCAAAATATTGGTTGGACTCCCAAGACGTGGCTGGCACAAATAGTTCCCAAATATAATACGACATCATAAAAATAGCTCTCTCTCTCTCTTAGAAGGAATATTTTCTTGAGTCTTCTCAACTCCTTGATACTAATACAATCGGGGTATATGACAGCACCAGTCCCCAAGATTTGTAGGAGCCTGTAGGAACCTGTAGGAACCACCTTCGAGGTTTTTATTTTGTACCAGTGTTTAACGACTGGTACCACAAAAAAAACGTTAATAACATAGGTATCCATTATCCTCCTCTTCTGCTATTGGTAGGGCCCTTTGGGTTATAACGTGATGGCTGTGGTTTGAACCTTAATCTGATTTAAGTACGATGTGCTGTAGCTTTGCAACATAAGCCACAGTGAAATTAAGATGTTCTTCAATTTCTACACAAGGGTCATGAGCATGGCCCTACAAATATGTTCTATAATTGAAACCTATATCGCTTTGCACTATAAGGGTGTTGCTGGATGCACTGTAATCACCCAGTAGGTAGACCTTTAGCAGTTTGAGGTCTTTTTGGCTAGGTATTAATAAAATTTTTATTACATCATTTAAATGACTAGTGATAGAATACAGCAATCAACTCAATTTTCACATACTTTTTTGATTATTTGGTCTTAAATTTTATCATTTAAAACTTTGATTCCACATTCCATAGCCTCAGTCGCCTGTGACTGTTTAGCGCTACATTTATTCTTAATACAGCACAGTGTTCCTAGCGTTGTTTTCATTGATAATATTCTTCCAAGAAGTGTGGAAATGTTGAGTTACCGCGGGAAATGAAGTATTTAAATTAATGAATTTTCACGTAAACTTTGGTCTGGAATAATAATAGTTTATTAAGGCTTTCAAAAAGGAGAATTGAAAGCTTGTCTCCAAAGCATTCAGTTGCTTTTCATATAACGTTTGTAAAATTGCTTATGAGATGATAATAACATCATACCGAACTTGATCTATATGTGAACTTAGTTTACATTAAAGATAATATCCTCTAGTGGTACCTTTTAAAGCTTTGCTTAACAACTTTCAATGGAAATACAATTTGCCATATATAATTATAGAAAATATAATATTTTATTTAAAAAAAATAAATTTTTTTTTGGAAAAATTTGAGTTTTTTATGTAAAATATTGTAAAAATTTATTTTTAAAATAAAATTCCTACCCCTTTAAAATTCTACGTCTTTAAAAAAATCAAACTTCCAAACAGTTTGGTTAAAAAAAAAATTATTTTAGCTTTTTATAACTTTTTCAACCATCGTAATGTGTGGCTGGTTTTATATGATTTTATATTGTTGTTTTGGGCTGTATTTTCATTTTTTTTTCGTACTTAATATAATTGATCGATCGATCAGTTAGTTGGTTGTTAGTGAAGAAGTAGACAATAGAATAAAAAACAATCTGGGTAACACTGACGACAACAAACACAATAATGATGATGATGAGGATGATGATTATTAAGTTGTAGTTAAAATTGTCTGTTAAAATTATTTTGCAATATTTTATTTTATTGTACTTCCAACATAGTACAGCTTGGCTTAACGTAGTTCTTGATTTTATTTTTTCTTTCCATTTTTATTGTGCTGCTAATGTAGCTTTATAGTTTCCTGCGTTTTTTTTTATTTTTTATTTGAGCCCTTAAGTAACGATGACACTGACTGATGTAGTTAATGTTATTAGTCTTAACTTCATGCCAAATAGACACTAACTACAAAAACATTTCTACACTTACACTTATTTGATCTCTTCTGCTTTAAAGAAAAAGTCCAGTTTTTGTCAGTGTTTGTAGTGTTTTTTTATGAGTTCAAAGTCTTAGGCATGATGATGTTATTTAAAATGAAACCTACATAATATTTATTGGTTTGTTAGTAATTTGCCATTATTATGGAATTTTTATTAGCTCCGTGGGTATTGCTGTACATTTCTTATTTAAAAGTTCAATCAACACTATTTTGGTGGCATGACGTTGAAGAAGGGCGAATAAAAGAAATCTTTTTTTTTTAATATTATTATGAAGTAATACTCAATCAATTGCCATATTTTACATCATGAAATGTTTTCTTTTTCTTCAAAGGGTTTTTATGCTTTCTTGAAGGTCTTGAACTTATAGCATCCATTTAAGTAATGTTGCTGTTGCACATTAAAAGACTTGTCTTTTACGTTTTTGTTTTTTTTTTGGTCTGTTGGCAATTCGTTTAAAAATTTCTGATTATTTAACACTTTAGGGTATAAAGTATGTTAAAAGATTGACGTAGGTCGTGCGAAGACAGTTTTTTTGCGCAAAAGAGTTTTTCTGTACTTTAAAAGAGATAAAACGAAAAAATTTCTAATTTGGTAGATGTGTGTACTAAAACAAATTGTTATGGGCATATTTTGATTTAAGAAAATGCAATAAAAACTATAAAAATGTTTTAAAAAAATATTTTACAATAATTGCTACTTTAATAGCCTCTTTAACAATAATTTATAAATCAGCTTAAAAATTTATAACACCTTTTAATATTTTGAATGTGAACAACATCTAGCTTTTGTTAAAGGAAATTTTGCTTTGCCTAAGATATCGATGTCCATCAGCTTGCCTCAACTTGTAAAGTATATTATTCAGTCTCTATATTTCTTGAGTATTTTTGTTCTAATTTACAAAATACATATATATTTATTAATTCCCGACTTTGTTTGTAATAAAAAGCATATTCTATATGACGAGTCCAACTGATCTTTAAATACCGGTTTTCAAGTTTGCTTCTTAAGTCTTTTGTTTTTGGCAAATTAATTCTTTGTAAATTATCGATATTTTATTAGAAAAAATAATAAATAAATTTATATGTTAACTATTATTTTTAGTTAATTTTTCTTGAATTTTGGTTTTGTGTTTTTATGTTTTTGATGGATTTTAATTTAAATTTTGTGCATTTGTTCAATTTTATGGTGGAACCGAAATCAAACAAGGAAACTTTTTGTTTTATGAAGTAATGCAGAGTTAATAGAATTTTTTAGTTTTAGATAGTTTTTGAAAGCAATGGGTAAATTATTGGTACTGTTTGGGTTGAAATGTAGCCTCCTCCTGTCTTTACGACGAAGGCGCTGGTAAATGAATAAGATTAAAATTAAATTAATAAATTATTTTAAACAATTCAAAACTTCAGAATTCAAAAGAAATGATGTTTAACTAAACTAATTTATAAAATATTTTGTTTTTAACATATTTAAATTAAATGCATATTTGTAAAGTGCAAGAAAAATCTCAAATTCTCAAAAAATTAACCAAAAAATCCAAATTTTTAAAAAAATTAATAGATTTTTCGAGGTTTAGTACACTAGGTATACAAGTTCATTATTTTTTGTCAAAATTGAGTAAACTGTATATTTGAAATTCAAATAAGTTCAGATCACAATATTCGAAAGTAGAAATCTTATCAATTGCTAAGATCTCACGACTAACTCTAGCGTTTTGAGTTCATGTATAAAATTATGTGTATAAAAGGTAGAGAGCACAAAGCGCATAAATACAACTTCTTGCATTTAAAATGTAACACTGTTATATCTAATGTAATGATGTGTTATACTATTCGTACCCAGTAAAAAAAGATATGATAAAACTCTAGTAAATTCATGAGTTCTACTGATCTTGCACTGGTTCAATTTAGGTGAAAAACGCATGATATTAACATTGGCTTGTAATTGGAAGTCATGGGTTTACATTTAAATCAACTGACTGTCATTGAAATGAGTGCTTAGGACTAATGAAAGTTCGATGATTCAGATTAGTTCTTAATTTAATAAAAGGATCGTCATTAAAATGAAAGCCTACTACCAATGAAAATTCATGTTTCTAATCACCGCATTCGATATCGAGTAAAATCTGTCGTAATTTTTCGTTTTGGTATCATGGTACTCGGTTTCGAATAAAAAGTATCGTTGTTTTATTCGAAATTAAATGTTTTTAAACCGTGTTTTCTTGCTCACTTGTTGACTTATTATTAATCTACTACAATTTGATATACGATACATGTCGAATGGCATAATTAATTTTCTCGATATCGAATGCGGTGATTAGACCCTTGAATTTCTTTTATAGCTGTGATTAAATGAAAATAATATTAAAGAAAAACACATATTCAATTTATTAATTTTTCAAGCAAGTTAAATAATTATTAGATATAATTATAAATTAGATAGAACAACAGGAAAGTTGTATATGTCTCTTACTATGATAAAAAATCACATTGACCAAAATGTTGTAAGACTTTTTCCCATAAGGTTTACGATTTTTTGGGTACTACGGCTTTTCTTCTTTGTGTGTTCTATGCTGATGGATTGTTTTATGATTTCCTATGAAATAAAAATATCACCTGATATTAAATTAAATACATATTACACAGTGTGTAATTTTTTAAGTCCTGGCAAAATAACCATATACGGACACCACTACGTCATAAAAGACCAAAAAAAAGACCCCTGTCTCCCAGTTTTACCCAAAGTCCTCCAGGTCCATAGGTAGCAAACCGTTCAAAATTCAAGGAAACAATCAACTACAAAAATGAATCTAAGATCTCAATAAACAAGTTTCTAGAACATATGAACTTCCTAGGAATGATTCTTAACACCGTTTAGGTAGCGCTTAAGTAGCCGAAATGAATTTAAATTCAACTTCCTACGAATGATTCTTAACACCGTTTAAGTAGCGTTTAGGTAGCCGAAATGAATTATGGACCTGAACAGGGGAAAAAAGGTAAAAAATTGAATTTTTTAAAGTTTTTTGCGATTTTGACCTTGAAGATGAAGTTTTTTTGATCTTATATGTTAACAATTTTTGTTCTTTATGACAAGAGCCACAACTTTGCCTCAGAGAGTATATAATATAAAATTTCAAACGGTTTGCAAAATATGAGCTTGAGTAAATGATCATTTTTTTGCAAAGATGACATCGACGCCCCACATCTTTGAGGGCCCATAAAAAAAAACCTGGGGAATTTGGGCAAAACTGGGAGACAGGGGTCTTTTTTTTTTTGGTCTTTTATCACGTAGTGGTGTCCATATATGGTTATTTTTTTCCGTGTTGCACTGTGTTATTCTATCAATAGATTCTTCCTTGCCAATCTCATCCAAAACTTTATTTTACAGAAAATAACTTGTCTAGGAAAAGAGAAATATACATATATAAGAAACATCACCAAAAACGTGAAAGCGGTTTCTGATCATCATAAGTGCTTTTGGCTGCGGTTTCGATGATTTCTTTTACTTCGGAAGTGATGATTCTAATTACCAACTTAAGACCCTGGAGACCTTTAATCGCATTCATGTTTACATTGGAATTAACAGTTGCACACTCACAGATGCCTCTTGATTTAGCAATATTTTTAAGGGTCAACTTTCTTTGTTTCCCATGTATAATTACACAAGTTCCATCTCTAGCTTCCAGTTTTGTATGAAGTCTTTATAATTGTATTACTACGCAAAATTTAGAAGCATATTCACGTACAAAAGAACATTGTATTTCTAGCTGCAAATTATTTTTGCCAAGTTCTTTTGGTATGTAGGTGTGCTTTAGAATTATCAACTCATCTTCTTTCTCATACTTTATAAATCCACTAGCAATTCCATGAACAACAACGTAAGACTTTTGTGTGTTAGAATCATTCTGTATAATCAAGTGATTATCATTTACTTCTTCAACTGGAAACAAAAAAACATTTACGACTGGTTGATGCTACAGAAAATGCCTCTTCCATACTTCTGAAAAGACAGTCTTTCATCATTCTGCTGAATACAAAATACCACCAACAGTATTTAGTAAATTTCAAAGCGCTCTTCATTAAAAAAAAAAAAAAAACTTTCGAGATCAGAATATTTTATTAAAAAAAAAAAAATAACCCAAAGAGAAATTAAAAAGAACTATTAATATGGCAACAGTGGAAAAAACTGATATAAAAATAATTTGATACTGTTTTTTTTTTCGGTAAAATTATGTTTTAAATAAATATTTTTATAGAAGAAAATTTAACCCTATTACACGTATGTACACATAATTAATTATCAATATTGAATGCATTTTTCAGTACTTAAAAACTTATCATTTCACATTAGAGTTAGGGATGGCATTAAAATGCATTCGAGCAAATAAATGCTTAATAAATCATGAAATACCATTTCCCTTAGATGAAAATGTATCAAGGACTATGGAACCTAAAAATGAAATTCTGACAACATTTAATATTTTTTATTATTTGTATTTAACTTAGAGCTGATTTTTAAATAAAATGCTTCCGTATACCCCTTATGCTCCAAGTCCCTTATTATAATTATTAAAATATTGCAAAAAAAAAACTTAAATTAATAAAAAATCAAATTTAGATTTTCGAAGTTTATTATGTAAATTTTTAATTTCTATAATAAATCAGATAAACTTCTTTGTTTAACTTTTTCATAAAATTATTATTTTTTTTTTTGGATAAAGATTTTTGGTTTATGTTTTTTCTGTGTGTTTTTTTTTTAATTTAATTTTTAATACAAAAAAATTATATTTGGAATCGTGTTATAAAATTGAAAGAAGAATAAAATAAACTTTTTGAAATCGAAATGGTTACTATGGTTTTTTGTTTTGTTTAGAAATTTAGATTTGGCTTTCTTTATAGACTGATTGAACTTCTCATTTAGTCTATTAAGTTTTAAGCATAACAATCTGAGTTTTTATTCAGAAAAATTGGGAAAAGTCCACTGATGAGCTAGTTGAGCACTAGCGCAATAGCTATCTGGATAGGCTTTCCCCATAGTAATCAATTTCGATTATTATATTTTTTGGATATAAATATTTTATACTCATAAAATATTTATTTAATAAATTTGCAAAGGAATCATGCATGATTAAAAATAAATAATGTTTAATTTTTAATTTTAAAACTTTTGTAAAATTTCGATTTTTGTATATTTGCGAATCTTTAATGCTTTCAAGTTCTTGATTTGTGGTAATAGTTCCATCTTAGATTAATTTTTGTTTTGTATTCACTAATTTTTTATTAAATATTTTTAAGAACAATTTACTTGCATAAATATTGGGCATAATTTTCTTGCATTTCCTTCCTCTATAACTGATAAAAAATTTATTCATAGAATTTTAATGCAAACAAAAATTAATTACTTTTTATAAAAAAAAAAAAAAAAAAAAAAAACTTAAAGACAGACAATCAGAAAAATATTTATTTATATATTTTCCTAGAATAAAACCGAGAATCCAAAATAAAACAACAAATGGAATAACTTAAAATAGTTTAAAATAGTAGAAAACCATTCGTAACTAAAAAACAAAACCAGTTTGTATTCTCAATCCTGATCATGTCAAGCATGATGATGACGCTGATGCATTTGGTTTTAAAATAGAAGGCTTAAAGCTGTTTTCAACATGTAATTGACTTCTATTCATTTTTCTTCTACATTTTGTTTCTTATTAAACTCATCGATCTTATAAATTGGAGCGTGATTTGTAAGGTCATCATTCAAAAGGCATCTTCCCTATCGTTTTATTTTTATTTTAATTTATTTTTTATTTTCTTTTTTGCATTTGCAATTGTTGTCGTTCTTTATGCTAAAGCAGTTTTATTGTATGTGACACAACCATTTTTAAAGATCATTTCATTAAAAAAAGATTCTTTTTGCACAATATGCAAAATCAATTGTATTTAAAATCAAGACGGACACTGTGCAACTTACACTGAGAGACAGACATTGTACAATAAAAATCCTTGCAAAGCATAAGATCTTGATATTTTTTTCTTTAGTTTTATTTCAAGATTGAGATTATTGAAAAATAAGCAGCCCAGCTTTCAAGAGCAAAAAGATTCTTAGTCTTATTCGTAAAGTGTTTTGTTTTTTTTTATTTTTTGTTTTGTTTTTGTAGAGAAATAAGCAGTTTTGTTTTTGTAGTTTATGGAATACCTGGTGTTTTTTATAAGATTGTTTATGGTCTGGCTGACATATCAGCTAAAAGAGATCTCTAAAGTATGGTACTTTTGTTATTTTTTGTTTTAATTTTTAACAAAAAAAAGACTAAAAAACCTTTATAATCTGTGGCTTAAAATTTATTTTTGAAGTTTTTTTTTTTATCGTTTTATAGAAGACTTAAAACAGAAGTTTAGTTTTTAGCTTTGATTTTTTGACAATTTAGACACTTTTTTGTTATACCTTTAGCAACAAAACGAATTTAACTTTAAAGTGTATTTTTTTTTTCTTGTTTTGCTCAAAAGTTTAAGTTTTGACATGATCTTTTGAAGATCAAGATTTGAGTTTAGTTTTTTTTTTTTTTTGTTAAGTTGCTTAAATTCTAAGAATTTAAACATTGATATGCAAACTGTGTTGCGACAAAAGTTCAATAAACTTAATGGTTGGGAAAATATATAAATCGAAAAATTTAAAATCCTATATTAAGGATTATATATAATAAAAAGAGCTTTATAGGTATGAATCAATCAGTTTTTTTTAACTAAAAGTTTAAAAGTGGCAAAAATGTTTAAAAACTTAAAACTTGAAGGATTCGTATATGGCCAACAAGCAGCTAGCTGGCCAGTTAGTTTGTAAAAATTTTAAATTTCTCATAATAAATTCGATTTTTAGTACGACAATAAATTTATTACAAATAGACAATTTAGCTTCTAGAAGAAATTATTATAAAATTATTTTTTATTAATTTTCAAAATTTTTTATTTTAAAATAAAAATATATTATTATGACCACATGACACAACAAATTCTCTTGTAATCCAAATTTAAACTTCTAAATATTAAAAAGTAGTCTGAAGACATTCTCATTGCTTATACTGGCATAAAAAATTACAATTTTATTACTTTATCATCACCTTTTTCATGTTTTTTGATTAATATACTTGTTGAGGAGACCTTTCTTCAAATTAAAAAAAAAAATACAGAATATTTTTAATTTGCTTTTGTTTTCCTTTGGTTTTTACATAAAATTTTATGCTAATTTTCAATTAACAAAAATTGTTGTCTTAATAAAATCATCCAACCATAATAAATTTTGCATAAATTTAATAATGCATCACTTTGAAGTTCTTGCTTGTGCTGAGCTGTGCTGCATAAGCAAAAAAAAAAAAACACACAAGAAAAACATCTGAAATTCCAGTATCTTAAAAAAAGAATCTTTCTTTAGTTTTTTTTTTCTGGTGCCGTTGCACATAGGGTTGAACGGTAGCAGAAATTAAGGATTCATTCAAAATTTTCCATCACTATCTAAAAACCGATTTGATCTGTTGTTTTATTGGTAAATATTTCTTTTCGAGTTTTACTTAATGTTTTTAACTCTAATTTGACTCAAAATTTTATCGCACTTAGTTCGAAGGAATGCTTTCAAGAAACAAAAAATCATTAATAAATTAAATCAGAAAAATTGTAATATTTTATTGGCTTGTTGCAAATTTTGTTTATCTGGTTATAATTTGTCTTTTGGGTACTTTTTATTATTATTATTAATGTAGGGGGAATAACGAAGCAGACCAATACTAAATGGGTCCCTTTTCGACCTCCTTCCGTCCTCAATAACTATAGACAACCGACATAACTTAAGGCAATCTTACTATCATTGAGTCTCGTACTACAACCAGCCTTTAATCTAGACTCTAGTGATTTCACAGTGTCAACTGGGAATTATCGGCATTCTTTCTCATTACGATGTCTTTAGTGATTGCTAGCAATTTTCTAAGGCTTAGTTCCCCCATGGCATCCATATTTAACAAGCTTCTGCTCGTGGTAGTAAGTCTTACGCTAGCCAGTGCTGCACATTCACACACAATGTGCGCTACCATCTCAGCGTCCTCCAGGCATAGTCTGCTAGTATCATCTTCTTCGATTTTCATCTTGGCTAGATGATACTTAAAGTTTCCATGACCTGCCACTAACGCAGTTATCCAGCTTAAGGTACTTCTATTGTATCTAAGAACCTTGCTGGCTCTCCTGCCAAGGGGCTCTTTGAGCACCATTTGAGCCTGTCTACATGTAGTAGCCTCCCTCCACCTTTTCAGGTTTAGTGAGTTCAGCCATTGTAGGACTTTTGCTCGTATTAGGCCATTACCCAGTGATACTCTGGGTTCTGGTCCACAGAAATTCTCAGCAGATCCTCTTTTTGCTAGTTGATCTGCTGCTTCATTCCCAGCAGTGCCAATGTGTCCTTTAACCCACATCAATGTTACCTCGTTAACCGAGGAACATCTGTTAAGCTTTAAAACACATTCCAGCACTAGTTTGGAGAACATGTCCACCAGCTTCATGCGTTTTAAAACCTATTGGTTGTCAAGTGCAATGAGAACCTTTCTCTTTTGGGTACTTAGTACATATTTAGAGATTAATTTTTTTTTTTTTAAATTAATTCCTATTTTGGCTATCTATCAACCCAATGTGCGTTGTTGGTATATGGGTATGTAGATGAGATATTTATATTTTTTGTTGTTGGTCTTTCAAACTCTGCTGTAAACTGCCAATAAAAGGAAGTTTTTTTTTTCAAAATGTTCAGAGTCATAAATAATTTGTTCAAGTTTTTAATAATTAAGACATTTATATTATGGAAAAAAGTCAGCATAACAAACAAATATAAACAAAAAAAAATCTTCAAAAGATAACAAGTAACTTCTTTTTTTGTGTGCTTCCTGTTTTTAAACCAGAGACGCTACTTGACAATTGTATCTTGTAGTTTTCTTGCCAAAACCTCCCATTCCTTTTATTTAAATAATAATAATTCTATGTTCTTTCCCATCTTCATATTTTTCTAATAATTTGCCACATTATTTCAGGCATCTAATCATTATTTATACATAAATAGTGCAACCAGTTCCTTTTTTTCGTTTCTGTCTTGGCGATAATTGTATTTGTATCCATAATTCATTGCTTTGTAAAATGAAATTTAAACTGAAATTATGTGTATGAGTATGAGTGCTGCTGGTATGTATGTATGTCTGTCTGACTTAAAGTGAAGTGAAGCCTAAGTACTATGCCAACATTGCAGCATAATGATGTTTTGTAGTTATCGAAATAGCAATAGGTGTATAAAAATGCAGCATAACTGTGGGTTGTCGTTACAAAATATTTTAAAAGCCATTTATTATAAAAGAAAACAAATATTCTAAAACAGAACAAGTTTGTATATTAAGCGTTAGCTGTAACATATTTTTTTTTTTTGTTAATTTTTCGATTAGTTACTAGTTTTTTATACACTCAAGCGAAAAATGTGAATGAAATAACTATTTGAAAAACATTTTATGCATAATTGCCAGGCTACTGTGGCCTCGATTAAAAGTAAGGTACACTGCCTACTTTTGATGATCAGGACGATCAATTTAGTAATAGGAACTGGTTTAATCGACCATTGCCTCACTGGGTGAGTTGCACTATAAGGTAGTTTTATTTGGAGAGTAACAATTATTCGAACGATTATTGAATGTTCTGCTAATAAAATTTTAAAGAAGTAAAGACCGTATGACTTACTATGTTTTCGTAATGCAAAATCCATAAGTTTTCCGGTCATTAATGTATGCCTTTTTGGTAATAATCATCAGCCAATCAGCCACCAGATGACTTAAATTATAACTTGGTTATAATTGCATACCGAGGAGACTTCGATAGGTTTGTTGGTATTGTGCTAGACTAACAGTGCGGGGATGTAGGATCGATTCTCACCAAAGAATTTGCATTACAAGTTGGTAGGAAGACCAAGCTCGGATATAATCTGGGTGCCTAAAAATGGTTCACTACGTAAGTGATCTGAATGGACTTTCAAGTATTATCTGGCACGTTAAGAATCAAGGTAAGACGATGCATGTTGACCGTGCCTGAAAATAGGCTAAAAGAAAAAGTCTTTCGATCACGGACGGACATATATTAAATGGAGATGCTGTGTAGACCTTAGCCTTAAGCAAATGTTAGCAATTACCATAGACTCTGTGATGAGGAAAAATGTCGACGTGCACAAGTCGCCTGTCTGAAATCACTACAGTCCACAAGAGTAAGAGGCTAGCGACAGCAGGAGACTCAATAAAAGTAAGCTATTCGTAAATTTCAGTGAAGAACGAAGGGGGTCGAAATAGGCCCCATGAAGTTAGTGGTCTACTTCGGTATACCCCTACAAAATAATAATTTCATCCTGATATACAAAGAAATCAGTTTCAAGACTCTTAAATGTTAACTTGGTTTGACACGGTGTTATTGCTTTGGGTGCCCTACTTCGTACCCTTCGTATGGTTGCTGTGTTAGACACATTTCTCTTCAACAGTTGTGATACATTTTATAAATATGGAATTGTTTTGTGCTTCAAAAGCTACTCATCAGTCTATTATCCGCCGATTTTGAATCAAAAATATCGCAAGCAATGAAGACTTTCAAGTGCTTTTGGAAACACATAGTAAATAATATTTGCTTAAGACTGAAAATTACTATTCTTCCCCTTATCTAAGACATGAACATAAGGTGTCTTAGAGGCTTCATTCACAGTGCTGTTTGAACTTAAAGTTTGTCTCGTGTAATTTTATTGATTCCTTTTATCCTTTGGAGACTATATTCCTTATATTAATGTCCAACTCATATTTCAAATTTATGACTTACTTTTATTTAGTCTCGTGCTGTCCCTAGCCTTTTATTCCCGAATGTAGTGATTTCAGACTAGCGACTGATACATGTTGACATTCTTCCCTATCTAAGGTCTTATGCCATCTTCACTTTTAATATGTGTATGCCCGTGGCGCAAAGAATTTTTTATGTTAAAATAAGCTCTGCCGTCCTAGCCTTTCTCCAGGCATATTCTTACCTCATAGTCTTACCTCTTAGCCAGATAATACTAGAAGTTTTGATGACTTGTCACTAACGTAGTTACACAGTTGTAGGCACCCTGGTCGCCCTGACAACTTGTAGCGAAAAATCACAATGTCTTTGGTGGGACTAGAACCCGCTACCTACTAGTCCACCAAAGCACCCAGAATAGTAGGTAGGCGGCTTTAATTATTCGGTGAAAAATCCCGGTATTTCCATCCCCAAGAAAGAACAAGTGCTTCATTTGACCGTCTTCAGTTATAATTTCCTACTTCTTCCTAGGAAACTGATTTTCTGAAAAATCTATTCTGACCTTTTAGAAGTTTGAAATTATTTCTATTTCAGTAGTAACTAGACTTTCAGAATTAAATTGTCAAGTAAATGAATAAAACTAATTCCTTTCACTTCACATAAATTCATCATTTTTGTGCAGCTTGTTACAAACAATTATTCTTCGAGCGTATAATATCTACTAACCACTCATACTTGTTAAATGAAGTCTACAAAAATAGATAAAAGAGTAGGAAGTCTATAGTTAAATATACAGTAGAGGCCTTTCTGCTATTTTCATCTTATTTTCTAAAAATGCTTGTTGCTGTGTGTGTGTTTTTTTTTTGTTTTCTTTTATTTTTTTCTAGTTGTATAACAAATATTATTAAAAGTTCTAGTTGGCAGTAACACATCACTTGTTATAAATGAAAAGAAGCCGCCAACGTTATAAATAAGTTGGCAATAGAGCTTGAAGATGAACAGCAATAGCAGCAAAAACAAAAACTTTGAGTAACTGGTTTTCAGTAACCAGGCTGTATGAAGAAATAAATGAAAGAGCAATAAGTAAAAAGTTCTATAATCACCATTTTGCCAACAACATATTGTGAAAATAAATTCTTAGTATAGCGAACGGAAGAGTTTTTATAAAAGATGCTAATTTGTTATGATGGTAATAGCGAATACAGCGGTATAGAAGTTTTCTTTTAATAAAATTTGAAAAACAAAGATTGGATATTTTACAGAGAGCGCTGGTCTATTAGTCTGGGGGTTGCGGGAAAAATATAAAACAAATTTCTTAAATTTTATTTTTAATGTTTCTTTTGTTTTACCCATGTCCATCCATTCGGCGAAGTGAAAGAAAACTTTTCAAAACAATTTTCTGAAAAAATATCCTTAAAAAAATTCTTCTTCTCTGATATTTAATTTTTAATAATTTTTTCTCATACAATTAAATATTCTGTAAAAATTTTCCTTGTGCAAATATTTTTTTAAAATATGTATGCTTCTTACCAAACCTTATGGAATGCTTGAGAAACGTCGTTAAAACGCGTAGAACAGTATTTTTTTTCTTCGAAAGTCTTTTTAATTACATTTACTGATCTGTGTGTTTGTTGGATCGTACTGTTTTGTTTTCTGAAGCCGAATTGATGGTTCGGAATACAATCTATCTCGCTAAGAATTGGATTCAGCTTAGTTATTAATATTCTCTCCAACAGCTTTGAGATGTTTGATAAAATGCTTATAGTTCTGTATGATTCTACTTTTGTGTGGTCTTTTCCTGGTTTGTGAATCAAAGATGGCATTAAAAACAAGCGACCTATACGGGGCAACTCAAATAACATATTGTTACTTGTTTAATCAACGACAGGGGCTTTTTTGGTGTGTTAATCCGTTATTGCCCTTTCAATATCGCTAAATTCAAATCTTAAGGGTACTTCGGCACTAGTCTCTACTGGTGACAACTCAACAATATCAGTACACATATTTGGAGTGAAAACCTTTTTCAAATGTTCAAGAAATAAAATGCCTTTTTGGGTATCATTTCTTGCCCAGTCTCCACAAAAAGTTCGCAAGGGTGGCTTACGTACGATCCGTCGTTTAAGGTTTCTACATGCACGCCATAATGAATAATCTGATGGTGCAGTGCCGTCGAGGTCTTCCAAGTAATTTTTCAGAGATGCTACTCTTCGAGATACTAATAGCTGTCTTAGCCATTTCGTTAAATCTTTAAGTATAGATTTGAGTTGGAGAGATAGATCTGTGTGATTGCCACACTCTTCGAATTTTTCTTTTTTTAGCCAAGAGCCGCTCGATATCTACAGAATAAATTTGATTGTATCTAACTGGTTGTCGGGTTACTGTTGCATGTTGGTGAGCTGATATATGGTTTTCATCAAAATCAATTAGACTCTGGTCCACGTCTTCTGGTGTTCTTAGCGGTATGTTTTCCGAACAATGAGTACAGAGATACTTTCTATATTTCAACCAGTTAATGCTTGTGCTAGTTGTTGGAGAGACGTTATTTTGCGGGTTCCTTATATAGACAATAGTGGGTGAATGATCTGAGGATAATTCAAGTGACGCTTCAACTTTAAACATTTCTTTTGGAGTCTTAGAATTGATTGTGGAATACTTTCAAAGCAAAATCGAGCAAAATATTGTCATGACGCTCACGATGCACAGTGGGTTGAAAATGCTAAAAACGGCTCTTAATTCAGGCGTTAGAGATAGCACTTATTTTTTCGTTTCATAGTATTAAGTGGGCATTACTACTTTAAAAAAATAATTTTTGAAAAAAAATTTTTTTTTTTTTATCGGCAGGGGTGTTCGTTTGTCAGCTCGTATGAATATTTAAATTGCTTTGGAAGCTCCTTTTTTAACGATAAATGAATGAAATTAGGGCAATTTGATTTTTTTAGGTTCGTAACTCAACATACAAAACCTCAACGAAATCTGTAAATGATTTCGTATAGCCCTCATACAAAATTTTCCCGGAAATAGGCCATACTAATCTTTATTTATTAAAAAGTTTTTATTAATATAAATTTACATTTCATGTTTAATACTATTAGTCTTCATATTCGCTGTCACAAAAATAAATATCATCGGAATTATTTTCTTCCTGCTGTGGCAACACGCTAATTTTCTTTTTGTAGTGTTTGCTCATCAGAGCTTATTAAAAATCTATTGAAAATATCTTCATTGGACTTTTCACGACTGCATTTCCATGAAAAATGTTCTCTGTATTACTTAAAATCTTTATTACGAGCTTCCTGTTCTTCCTCCGATAACTGGCCAATAGGTAACAGTGCATGAGTAATTATCTGCGGACCATGTATTCAAAATTTATGTAAAGTGGGAGACATGTTATACCATGGGTATTTTTCAACAAAGTATTTTGCAGTCGATAAAGACAATTTTCTAAATTTTTCAACATTTAACTGATGACTGCACGATACAGCAACTAAAATTGTATGTAACTTTTTGATTTTGATTTGGACTTTTGGATTTTGGAAAAAACGTATGGCTGTATTCCCGTTATTTGAGTTTCCAAATCCTGGTTTCGGTTGGTCAATTATAAGTCTGGTTTTTTGTCTGAACTCGATATTTATTTCTGATCTGATTTCATTTACTACTTCAAAACTACATGTATATGTACACACTGACATACATACATACATGATTAATGCAGTGAGTGCGTTGCTAAGCATACACGAATTTTTCTTTGATGTTGAAATAGAAAACAATTATTTTTCTTCTTATCGCAAAAAAACCGCAAAATATAAGTAGACATATGCATTATAGAAAATTCCAATTTTTTTTTATATCGGTTTTGAATTTATACTTGGAAGTGAAAGATTGTTTTTTTTACCAATTTTCAAAAAAATATTAAAAATAATTCTACATCCAAAATATTTAACTTAGATACATATTTGAGTTTCCAAATATATGAAGTTGAAGGTTCCATTGAACAAATATTACTTTTATGTTAGGAAAATACAAAAATTTAATTAAAAAAAAATTTTTTTTCAGTTTTTACCACTGTTTTCAAAAACTTTAAAAAACTTCAAGTTTAACAACGCACAACTCGAAAAGTAGATAACATAGAAAAGTGAAAAACATAATTAGTGATGCACAATTTTGTTTACTATAACCTGAAATAGATTACTTTTTAAAAATATAAATTTTCAATTTTCAATTAAGAGCCATTATTGGGAATTACAACCCAACGTGCGACGTGGCGGGCACAGCTAGCATTTTATAAAATTTAAAAAGTAAAAATAACTGAATAAATATAAAATATTGTTTGGGTTACCTGTAACGTTGAAAAAAGCAAATTTGCCTCCTATAAAAAATTTCTTTATCAACCCGGCTGATTGCATCGATAGCTCAAAAAATATTCACAGACAAGTAAATTTGGTGGTATGCACAAAAAAGTCAATTCCCCTAAATTTGTGCTATGAACATATTTTAGCTTATTTATAGCATTTTTTTAATAAATATTCTTTGGTTACATTTATTAAAACCAACATTTTATACATATTTTTCACTTGAGGTTTAATTTTCCATAAAACCTTTCTGTTATGATAACAATTTACATGTATGCATATTTTCCTGTATACATAAATTATACATGAAATTATTCTCTTATTTAATAAAAAATTTGCATATTACTATTTTATGTCAAAAAATATTTTTCTAAAATTATTTATTTATATTTTCCATAGAAAACATTTTTTGCAGTAAAATTATCTTTACGAAAAACTTGTCTACTATAGTTTTTAAAGAATAGTTTTCATGTAGTAAATGTTTTATAAAACACTTTAGCCCTTATCCAAGAAAAACACTAGTCTACCTTATTTCAAATTTTATATGAAAAATTTGTCTTAAAGTACACTTCAAGTAGACTTTATTTATTTTGCATTTTTTCTTTAACTAAAACGTTAGTTTTCTCTATTTTAGGATGTCGTATTATTTTCTATAAACTGCTTATATTTAATATTTTTTTATATACGAATATATATGTATACTTAATATCGTCGCGTTTATTCTTAAACCACGTAAGCGCCAAAAAGTCTTTTTTCAGAAAACGAAAAAAACTTAATATATTCTTTAATATGGGTTTTAAGACAATTTTTTTTCCAAAAAATTTCGCTGTGTGACTCTCTGAAGGGTGGAGAAACTTTTGTTTTTTTTTTAATTTTTTACTTACAATTAATTGTAGCCAAATCTGTCGCTTACGTGGTTTTGGCGCAACCAACAAATTGCAAATTTCTGTGTGTAAATTAACATTTATTTTTGTATTCATCAAAAAAAAAAAATTTTTAACTTTAGCAAAAATGCTCCAATTAGCCTGAAACTTTCCTCATTTTTTTATTCTTAAATACAAAAAGCTTAGTGGTTGAGTCTTTAACATTTCCAACTTGAAATATAAAAACCATTCTATTTTGCATGCAAATGTCATTTGTATGGCACTTACGAGGTTTTGAAAATGGATTTTTTTATTTTTCATACAAACTTGTTAAATAAAAACCAAAAAAGTCAATTTCGAAAAAATGACACTTACGTGGTTTAAGAAGAAACGCAACAATATTTTATTCATTTCCACTTATACTAATTATGCATTTTCTACAGCAAATATGTAGAACTTTTCTATAAGTTTTCTAAAAACAAGTTTTGTTTTCTTCTAAATTCGAAAAAGTCTAAACCATAATCAAATCTCGCTCTTCAAACTGTTCAATCTCGCGCAAATAACGACAGCCCTTAATTTCCTAAGCTTAAAGCAACAATTTATTTGTGTTGTTTTTTAAAATAATTTATGCGAATTAAAAAAAAAATGTCACATAATACGCCTTTAGTAAACAACTAGTTTCCTTGAGGAACGCCCCTTAATAGGGGAGCGGTTAAGACAAATAATACACAGGTATAAACGCCTTAAAAACCACAAAATAAAATATAATGCCGCATCATAACACAATGAAATCTACGGTTTGGTTTTTACATACTTATAAATCTATTATATTTAAAAAAAAAAAAAAAATCATATACAATATTTTCTTGAAAAAGGGTTTTGAGGAAATTGTCAACCTTATTATTTACAAAAAGAATTTGAAGGAAGAAAAAATAACAAGCGTATTAGATGACATAAAATAAACAAAAGGCGTTTAAATGCTGCGCTGAATTTTTATTATTATTTTTTTTTGCCAAGGAGTGTATTTTCAGAAGGAATAAATAAGATTAAGATATTTATTCACAAGAGGTTCGTTTTTCTTTAAATAAGAACTTTAGAAAAGGAAGAAACAAATATTTTAAAAAAAGAGGGAGAACATAAGAATTCATCATACATAAAGTACCCAAAAAACTGGTCAGAGGAATAGTTAACCAAGTTGGCACCGATTTATTTATTTTGCTGAGCTAATATTTTGCATCAGGCTTCTCAAAAAGCAGCTACTAACGCTAAACAAGGCATGCTCAAGGCAATGGAACGCCGTATCTGTTTGTGCTGTCAGAGGTATGTGTTCGTGGTGGCAGCCGGTAACAGACTCCTTCTTCTAGACACAAAACTTGACTAGCAGGCTGGTAAAATTAAGTCGAGAAAATTCTGGATATCTGTCGACCTTAATAGCGATTTACCCAGCTCTGTGGAAATGGACATATTTTTTTCCTTACTGTGAATTCTACAAATTCTAATTAATTCAAATAGAATAAAGGAATGGGCAAGTAAGCTTCGAATAAGGCAGAGAAGTTAGTCTCTGAAGGAGTTATGGTTTTTTGGCTAATGGATCCCATAAAAGATGAACAAGAATACCTCATAAGAGCTGAACGGGTTAATTTTTTTAGACACTCCTGTACCCTTGGTAAGAAATAGCTTTAATATTAAATACTAGCTGTGCCCACAAAATAAAATAAAATTTTGTTCGATTTTGCTTTGAAAGTTTTCCACACCAAATTTTAATACTCTTAAGTATTAACTTTATATAATGGTACCCATCCCTATGAAAAATTCTAAAACTTATTTAATTCCACAATGTAAAAATACAAATCCAATTATTCAATTTTCTATTTTGTGATTATTTTAAAATAGCGCCATCTATTGCGCAACTGTGTTCAAAATATCCTGCTTTCAATTGATTTTGTCATTATTTTAAAAGCAGCACCATCTGTTGCGCAATATTGCTTAAAATAAACTGCTTTCAAGACTAAAAGAAGCCTTGAAGTATGCAGTACCTTTAAATCGGTAAAAAAAAATCGGCGTACTTTCACTGCTTTTTCTGCACTTTCTCTTGGAAATAAGATATTTATGCGGAAAAGGGGTATCCTATATTGGAAATAGGACACTAAGGTAAGTCCTCAGAAAATTTTGTTTAAATTCATCCAGTAGTTTTTACGTGATGCGAACACAAATATAGAAAGACAGACAAGCAACTATTTTACTATAAAGGGTGGTTAAATTTTTAAGGGCGAAAATTATTGTGATTTTTTTTATTTTTATAATACTGGTATGGTTCAATTATGTATGGAACAAAATATCGGCCAAGGGGGCGCCGCGACCTCAGCGGCACACCTCTATCCGATGTTCCAAATTTTTGATGACGCTGAGGCATAATTAAGGTTTTATACCGTTAATGTGCCGAATTATTTCATCCTTTAGCTCTTGAATTGTTGCTGGCTTATTGACGTACACCTTTTCTTTCAAATAACCTCAAAGAAAGAGTGTCAAATCACATGATCTTGGCGGACAATTGACATCGCCACTACGTGAGATAACACGGCCACTGCATTTGTCGGGCAAAAGAGCCATTTTTTCATAAGCTGTGTGTCAAGTGACACCGTTCACATATCGTCTACATCCATATCTTCCAATTCAATCCATAAGAATTTCGTTATCATCTCACGATAGCAAACACCATTCACAGTAACTGCCTGACCGGCTTCATTTTGGAAAAAATACTGCCCGATGATGCTGCCAGTCGATAAACCACAGCAAACAGACACTCTTTGTCTGTGCATTGGTTTTACTACATTCACTCTTGAATTATCATTCATCCAAATGTGGCAATTCTGCTTATTGACGATTCAACTGAGGTGAAAATGTGTCTCATCACTGAAGATGATTTGCTTCGAAAATTGACCATCCAACGTTGCAATTTCTTGCTCGATTGTGTGTCTTTCCATGGTTCAAATTGAGTTAGTCTGAAATTGAGAAATTTCAAATTAAATGCAGAAAATAACTTGACGTTTAGGTGTGATTCACATTCAACATCGGCCCGTAAAGTGTAACCACCCTATATCAATAGATGAATATGGGGGTACATATATATATATCGAGGATCCTTAAGCTAAATAACTGTGTAATTTTCAGGTAACTAAATCTTCGGCCAAGATGAAAATCGAATAAAACAATACTTGGTAGCAATGTCTAAAAGAACACCTTGTGTGTGAATGTCCAATATTGTGTAGTGTAAGGCTTGAGGTCACGCATGCAATGGGGGACTTCAGCCTTAGAAAAATTCCAGAGATACTTCATAGGAGTAAAGGTTAGTGTTAGCATGAGACTCAATGAAAGTAGATTACCAGTCAGGTAACAGAAATTTATAAGAAGTGAAGAGAGTCGAAATGAGACCCAGAAAGTCTAAAGAAATTATGATCCGAGTACACACACAGAAAAGCAAAACTCATATACAAATTAATTAATTATTTAACTGATTCAATTACATGCTTAATTAAAAAAATAAATATCCTCTAAATTACCTTAAAGTTTCACTTTCTTAGAAACCTTTACCTCATTTTTATTTTGTTTCTTTTGAAAAAAATCTTCTTCAGAAAACCTTTTAATTAGTAAAACATGACACAATTTCTCTATTTGCTGGCAATTTAATAAGACTTGTGAAAAGAATATTATAAATAAAAATTCATTAGTGTTTGTATATGGTTTCAAGTTCTAAGGATTGATTGTGCCATACAACATTAAATATGAAAACCACTTCCTAAGAAAAATAATATAAATGCTAGAGCAGAGAAAATCAACTTTATCTAAAGGTTAAATAACATTAAAAAGATTAGCATTTCAAAGAATTCTCGACATCTAAAACCAGAATATTGAAATATAGAAATACATTTCAATTCAATAAGACATAAAAAAAATGAACAAAGTACAACGCACATGAAAAGAAAATTTGTATTTGAAAAAAAAAAAAAACACGAGTGACA